>WSTJ01000801.1:0-17913 GCA_019623705.1 Ceratobasidium sp. 428
ACAGACAAACCGTCGGTCGTTACCCGCTCGAGGTCACGGTCTGCGTCAGCTTCGGGCTCAGTCCCTCCGGATGGCACAACCAAGGTTCGCTCAAGAACAGGTTCTGTATCGCTTTCTATGGCGAATTCTGTTTCAGCTCCTGGACGGACCGAATCTCGAGGAGGCTCTAATACCCCTCTTACTCCAATTATCACAAATCTTCCAGTTCTTCCTCGTTCAAACTCGATGGAACAGCTCAACCTCAATCCTTTGGCTCATCTACAATACAGGCTAGGCCAGGTCGACCCCGAAATGACGGACACATCCACGCCCGGCAACGAGACTCCTCCTATACTTTCGGGCGCTGGTGATGGATATGAAGACGAAGGAAATATGAGTACGAGCCCGTTGTCGAGTCTACCGGAAGACATGAGCTTGGATATATTGGAGGTTGGGAGTGCAGAGGGAGATATGGAAGAGGACACGACGATTGGCGAGGGAGACGGAGCTGGAAGCAGCACGATTCGGATTGAGGACACTACAATCCGGGACGCAGATCTGAGCATGTCAATGCGCGACCCCGCTCAGATGGTATTATCCTCACCGTTTTCACTCCGCGCTCCAAGTTCGCCTGTATCCTCGGTTCTGGCGGGTGATTCGGCCATGAACGAAGACGAAGAGGTTGATGTCGTAGGCCTCTCAAGCCCGCCAAGACCTCTACCACTTCCCGATTCGATGCCTTCTCCGACCACGTCAACCTCGACTTTAACGTCGCTCGATGAGGATACCGAGGACGAAAAGGAGCGAAAGCAAGAGAAAAAGGCTAGAAAGTCGATGATTCCCGTTCCAAAACGACAAGGTGTGACTGGGGCGGGAACGATGGCGACGAAGACTCCGCTGAGGGCGCAGAATGGGATGACTCTCGAGATGATCAGTCCAACTAGGAATGGGTTCACCCCGGGACCAGCGAGACCAGGATTCAACAAGAACGGGTCGACACCTGCACCAGGACGAAATGGGATGACACCCGCACCAGCAAAAGTTACGACGGCTAGAGCGGCGCCAACGCCAATTCGCCCGCCGACTGGACCTCCTACACAACCGTTTCCTGTCCCTTCTACGAGCACGGTTGAATTATCGACCGCCACTTTGGACGCAAGCAAGTCGGCTACTTCCAAATCTGGAATGTCAACACGTACTCGAGCAGGAGTGGGTCGGACAGCGCGGTCGCTTGCTGCACCCACTGCGTCAACGGCAGCCAAAACTCGAACCAAGGTTGTTACGGCACCGCCCCCGCGCGGTCGTATAACGAATTTTATGAAGCCCAACGCGCCAGCGCGTCCAATGCCTCCTCCTGCAGCCCCTATAGTCCCCGTTCCATCCGAGTCTGCGCCTGCGTCGCCCCGCAAGGGCATGTCCAAAGACGACTCTGACATTCGTGGCCCACGCCGATCGATGATTTCAGACGATACTCAAGCTTCACTATCCAGTCTTTCGAACGCGCTAGAAAAACTGGCGCGAACGTCTATTGGGAATACGCGTGCTACAGAACTTCCGGCTAGGCCAGGCACCTCGATGGGATTTGCACCGAGGCCCAACTCATCCTTGGGTTTTAACGGAGCTGCGCGACCTGGTCTCGACGGTCCTGGAGCTCGCCCGGCGCATATACCCAGTGGAACAAAGCGCCCCTTTGAACCGAGCGGGAAGGGATTGAAACCGTCTGCTGGACCTGGAGCAAGTAAATTGACCAATACAACGAACTTGCCACCTAGCAAAGGAAAAGGAAAAGCTAAAGACGGTGACGTTAGCAAGAACGACGACGATGCGGACTACCAAGATGGGAAGAAGGGCAAGGCGAAGAGCGACCCCAACGCACCTCTGCGCTCGTGCGTTATTTTCGTGGATGTACGAACGGCGGAAGGAGAAGACGCAGGGAGCTTGTTTATTGACATGTTACGCGGGTTAGGTGCAAAGGTTAGCTGTGCTTTTGGTATCCTGTTCGATAGCGCTCTCACGGCGTTTGTTACCTAGGTTGTATCAAAGCCCACACCATCGACAACGCATTTCGTATTTAAATCAGGTCACCAGTCGACGCTAACCAAACATAAGCTCTGGGACGATCCACGGCCATTTTTGGTTGGGATCGGATGGGTGGTTGAGTGCGTCGAAAAGCGGGAGCACGCTAGCGAGGAGCGGTTTGAGATCAAGACAGATGAGGTGTCTGCGCTTGATTTAAGAGAGGTACGATTAGATTCACCACCCACTTGGCACAATGATTATATAGGCTGATTGCGGCCTTCAATAGCGGCGCAAGTCTCAGCTGCCTCATCAAATGCAGTTCATGGTGCGAGATCCAAATCCTGCTGGTCCCAAGTTTGGAACTACGTCTGCAGAAGCAGCTGCAGTTGCGAAATGTGCGTATTTCCTTTTTGAGATGGTTTTGCGTTTAAAGTAACTTGTTTTCTCTTCAGCTCTCGAAGCTAGTATGGCTGAAGTCGAGCAAGATGCTGAAGCCGCCGCGGAACGAAGCAAGAAACGTGCACAACAAAAGCTATTTCCCCGAGTGTGAGTGTCGCCCCGCTACCAGAGGGCAAGTACTAACGAGATACGACTTGCAGTAGAGACCGTTCCCCAACTTAGAGCAGCCTTATTTTGAACTGGAACTTGCTGTGTCCATGATTGCTTTGTTTAATCCAGTTCACCTAATTAGTGTTATTTCATCTATGTAGCTTTCATTTTCGTGACGGACCCAGCCTGGCATGGAATTCATGTTGTTTATCAATGTACACCGGAATACACCTTATTTTGATAATAAATCTTCGCATCAGACAAAACTATTACGCATATGCAAGGTACAGATGTGTGTAGGTACATTTGAGTGCGAGCCCCCTGTATTTTGCTGCTCCTGCCAAAAATGGCACGAACCACCAGCCAAGTGCAAATAAGAGCAAGCATTTGGTCTCATGTGGCTATCTCGAATTAAGTAACAACAACGTGGCTATCGATGCTGAATCCATCAGCCCTGTAATACGGTTCTTCCTCCCCCCTCCCCCCACCCAATCTCCCAATAGCTCTTTAAATATCACCTCATCTCCTCCCCTCCTCCTTCACTATGTGGTATGGGAATTCATTAAGATCATCTCGAGGCTACACAACACACAGCGAACACAGACTAGCAGCGCGGAGGAGCAACCCCACCTACTCAGATATCCTCAGCGCCACAAAGGCCGCAGTTCGAGTATTCGAAGCCCGCGGCACTCCCGTTTGCGCTGTAGGTGGACTGGCATGTAAGCTGTTGGGGAATCCTCGGATGCCAAATGTATGCACCTCAATCCCATATCGGTTGCCACATGCTGACATCACCACTTGTCTTACTCTAAACAGGACGTAGATCTCCTCCTTCTTGATACCGTATCTTCTCAAGAGCAACTCAAGCAAACTCTCGTCAACGCCAACTCCCAGTTTTATCTAATTCCCGCCCGCGACCCACTAGCCACATATAAAGTCTTATGGTACCGCACAGCCGCAGACGTCCGCGTCAAGGTTGATCTCCTCCAACCTGGCATAATGTCGATTCCAAACATATCCCCTAGGGAAATAGAACACAAAGACACCAGTCATGGCGGAACCCGGGCTCGCATTCCATTGGCACCTTTTGGCTTAGTGCTTCTTCTAAAGCTCCAGGCTTGGGAACAGCATCGCGACTCGTCTGAATATCGATTCCGGGAAAAGCAATATACCGATGCTCGTGACATTAACGTACTACTTCCACTCGCAGTTGCGGATCAGGTCACATTTGACTCCCTACCCAGCGAGTTCCTAGGGGAGGCACGCAAACGAGTTGTTTTATACACTGGCCTCTATCCAGAAACCGAGCGATCATGGCAGGAGCTGGGGTTGATCAAGGCCACGAAGCGACAAGCTCCAACGGCTACCGTGTCCCATGCTCGCACGTCGACAAGTAGGTATAGTCGTGCAGCAGCTTCGTATGCGAGAACCGATGAGCTAGCAAGCCTTTTCGATCGCATGCGAGTAAGCAATAGGACCGGTAGCCATACGATTGGAAGTCGGGAATCGTGGTTGTCGGATTATGACTGAATCATCTAAGGGCTATGGCCGCAGAATCATGAAATGGTTGTACTGTAAAAGATTCAAATTTGTACAATGATACATATATGCAGTTCCAATTTGGCTCGCGCTCACACTTCGGTCAACGTGGGGGTGTTAGCTGAAAATGCAGCATAAGAAAACGTCTAGATCCTAGCATAGTCGCTAAAGTCACCAAAGGCGTAGAAAAACAGCACGACCACCAAGACCAAAGGGCACGCACGAGTATAGTTCATAATGAGCGAGGTTGTTCAGCAAACAATGCACCTATCGCTCTTGGACTTCTTATATTTGTTCGGTCTAGGACCTGTAAGTGGACAATAAGGGCGCAAGAGAAGAGACCGCGATCATAGAGCGCCCTCAATTCTAGCCTTTTTGTATTGTGGCGCAATAGGAAATCAAGGAGAATTGAGGGCGCTCATACCGGCTAGGTAGCGTTGCTTGGGTCGCATACGTAAAGACCTGACGCACACCCTCGCCCGTCTTGGCAGAGCACTCGATATAGTGGCGTGCGCCGATTGTTTGCGCCACATGGAGGCCCTAGAAAACCTTGTGATAGACGCTATCGGAGGGTGGGTGGTGACTTACTTCTTCGGGGGTGACGGGATGTTGTCCCGACCGGCGTAGCTCCTCGATTGTCCTAGGATCATGGCGTAGGTCTTTTTTGCACCCAACCAGAATAAGAGGTATACCCGGGCAGAAATTATTTACCTCCGGAATCCACTATAGCACTAATGACAGTGACTACTAGCGACGATGAATCTTAGACGCACCCTTTCTGAAACATTATCCAATGAATCGGGTGAATTGATGGCAAAGCATAAAAGAACCACATGCGAGTCAGGGTACGAAAGCGGACGTAGCCGGTCGTAATCTGGTGGGGAACAACTGTAAGTTGGGACTGGACAACAGGTGTTTGGACTGGCCTTCTACACCAGCTGTATCCCAGAGCGCGAGCTCAACGTTTCTGCCATCAATATCTACAGCAGCGACGTAGGTATCGAATATGGTACCTGGACTATGCTAGCTCATGAATTGAGCGAACTCGTTCACCCCAAGAGTAAGAATAGGTTACCTCCGGAAACGATCCTTTAGAGAAGACTAGTAGTAGGCAGGTCTTGCCACATGGAGCATCACCGATGATAACCAGCTTGCGGCGGATCTCGTCTCCCATAAATGAGCTTGAAAAAACAGAAAAAGAAGGTGTCTGTGGTAGGCTTCCAGGGGAGGGTTGGGGTCGAGCTAGCTCAACCTTTGAAAGCTGAGCCTCGGGCTCCTCCAGAGGCGGAATGTTGTCAAGTTGATCGACGTTGTTCAACTCGGCCGGTTTGGTTCTCCCTTCACTGCTTGCGTTCGGCCGTTTCGTGACTAGATCGAGCTAGAGTTTTGTTACTTAGGCTGAATCCCTACTACAGACCATCAACACAACTCGCCTGCATCTCTGTCTCGCTGGCTGTTGGTCGAAGTGCAGCCTCGTGGTTCCAGCAGTCAGACATCAACTGCCATAGCTGATCCTTGCCGCCTCCTATCCAAATCGTACTAATGTTCCGGGAGGGTGGTCGTTGATAAACTAGCACTTCGGCCATAACAGCTATATCCGTCTTGTCGGGTACATCTCCAGTCACGGTCTCCTGCGGGACCAACGTTTTACTACTGGGATACAAGCTGATGGAAGAGTTTACAAACGTAGATAGTCTATTAGGTTGTTTCAGCCGGCTACCAACACGTAGTCAGTGTTTGGCTTACCATTCCAAGCGCATACACGTCGGCTGCCATGCTACAAGGCGAGTTGTGCAGAATCTCCGGAGCCTACAGAGACCCCGCGGTTTACGTGAAGTAATTGTATCCGTAATAAATGTACTTACTGCCCAGCGAAGGGAGAACGGGGTGGTTGTCCGAGTCGTGAGGTGCAGCGTTTGCTCCTTTAACTTGGTGTTCCCGAAGTCCGCGAGCTTGGGGACGCCGGCGTTGGATATCAAGACGTTCGCCTGATGGTGTTATTCGCAACGGCGTCTGAACAGCGGAAAGCATGTTACTTACGCCTTTAAGATCACCGTGAACCTTCAGTCGTCATCAGCTAGGAGACGGTGTGTGAGACACGGTGCTTACCATGCCATGGCTGTGAAGGTATGCAAGCCCCCGGGTGATCTGAAGGCACTGGATACAAGAGTTTAGATTATAGATAGATTCGAATAAAGTCGAGCTCACCAGCTCTAGCCGGTCCGCATCTGGGTTTTTGCCGAGGTATTGCCGTAGGTTCCCATTCTCCATCCACGGCGCAACAACAGCGAGCTTACCGCGATGTTGGGTCAGCCCAAATAGCTCGAGTACGTTGTCGTGGTGACACTTTCCCCATGCATGTACCTCCCTTGCTATTAGCTGAGCTCGATTAGAGGTTTGAGGTTTGAGGTCCGAGGTTGCAAGCGTCAATTTACAAGAGCGGTCTCACCCTCATGTTATGCCCCTCTCGGTCGTCTTCTATGTGGTGCCTCGCACATTTGACTACGACTTTCGTGCCGTCACGCATCCGACCGGAGTATATGTCTGTAAATACTCCCGAGTAAACTGGATGTTGACTAAAGCCATCCGGAGGTAAGTTGAGGGTGACATCTCGGCAGCCACGAGCTGCTAGAGCTTGGATGACATCTGGTAAGGACTCAACAAATCGATTTGAGGGGGTAGATGAAGCCATCTAGCTGGAGAGCGCCCTACCTGGATGCGACTTGAGGAGTTGTTTGTGGCACCACGAGGTTGTGACATTGTTTCTAGTGTACAGTGCAGGAATGTGTAGATATGGTAGGTAGATCAGCGGCACGCGCCTTCCCTGGACATAAAAGCGAGTTATACCAGCAAAAGGGCCTGGGCCAAGAACAGTGGTCGGAGTTGTTGACCACGGATCGATGATCGGTACCTATTTATAATAATCATGCTCGAAAAAGCTTCATTGAAGCGCCCCGGCTCCCCTCGGTAAGCAGCTTGTTCAGTCTAATAACAAGTATACAATAACATACAGACTTGCAAGTTGACTAATTAACAAGGCACACCACTAGCACACCAACCGAGATTATTGAACCCAGATTCTTCGCAAAAAGTTTGCGTGAAAGGGGAATTGAACCCCTGGCTAATCGAATTGACTTGATGGCAACGATTAAGGTTACCACTACCCCATTCACGCTTGCTAATTGTCCCCTCAACAACAACTCATGGGTTACGGCGCCGGAAGGATTACAAATCAATCTTACTCCTGTTTTCAATGACAACAATTCCGAATACGACCAGTCCAACCACCACCACCACCAGGGGCCTTCTCGAAGCAAGTATACAGAAAGTCAACGTGTTTAAGTCCCGGAAGAAGTCTGCCGAGTGCGACTAAGAGTTCAACTACATGGCACCTTCCCATCTGCTCAACCTGATACGGTTCACCATATGGGTTGGGCCAGTAGTCTCCCGGTCGTAGAAACACTAGGTCTTGTATTGATGGCAATGGAGATGTTGGGTACCGCCCGAGAAGCTGCTTGACGTAGCCTAAACAAGTTTCGATGTTCTCCTACAAGACTGGGAATCAGAATCAATCTTATCGAGGGACGTAGTTACTTACAATACGCCCAGAGCCTATGAGCGCCCTCAATTCTCCTTGATTTCCTATTGCGCCACAATACAAAAAGGCTAGAATTGAGGGCGCTCTATGCCAGGAAGTGTCACGCAGAGCTTTCCAGTGTTAGGAAACGCAGCGCCGTACTGGTGGAGATCGATAGTCTCATGATCCCATAAAAAGTCCTCGTACGGTAACGTTAAACACTTCACGGTTGGGTGCCCTCCATCGTCGATCAAAGAGTTGATCATGGTACGCAAAGCGTGACGTTCATCCACCCGACAACCGTCGTGTAAGAGTCCAAAAGATTTCACCGAAGAGTTCGGAAGTATAAGCCTGCTCCACCATGGGGTCGCCCACAAGACTCTCAACTGGGGCAAGATGATAGGGAGAGGAAGTGTTGGCTCTGTATCTGGGTCGTTATTTTTGATCCTGGCGCTGGAAAATAAGACCAGCTGATTCACTTGAGCTTGGTCTCGTACAAATTCGACCGTACCATCGATAGACTGTGTGAGGGAGAGAGATCTCAGGCAAAAAGGGTACAAGTCGTACATGTATGCGCTCAACTTGTCCCAGCGTACATAGCCACATCTAGTGTTGTGTATATAAAGGCTTTTCAGACGCCTGCAAAGCCTCAGTACGTGAAAGACTTCATCGATAAAGGTTTGTTCTCGGGAGTAGTGTGCATCTTCGTCGCTTGGGCTTTTTCGAACAGGTTTGAACAAGCTAGGGAATGTAGCATCTAGATGAAGTACGCTGTCACGTCGTCCCTGATCCGCGGCCAATTGCGTAGCCAAAGATTTAAGTTGGACGTCTTGGGAGAGGACAAGATAAGTAAACGGGGTACACTTTAAGACCAGGTAGTGCCAGCGGCATAACAATGCTAGCACCAGTTTATCCCGTGAGGTAGTGAGATATCCCGAAATGCATAGAAGAATGTCCTCATTGAGCTTGAGTTGATTAATATGAGGCTGAACGGTAGTGCTGCTCATTAGACTTGGAGCTGGAGCGAGTTACACTGGATTAGGAACCGTCACTAAGCCTGAGTAGCCAAGCACTCACCAGGATGCGGTCGGTGCTGCTCGATCCATTCAGCGATGGTTGAATGTGGCGGGGATGACCTATTACTAATTCGCCACCCTAGCAGTCTCGACAAGACTCTAGAGAGTTTCAGAGTGGTCAATGGCATGGCGGATCTCTTACATATCCAGGCGAGCCAACGCTAGCCACTTTATAGCAGCCGGTCGTGCGCGCGAACGTGGACGCAACACGTACCTGATGACTCACATAGCATTAAGCCCAAAGCAAACGGTCGGCGGCTGAGCTATGCTCATTCGAGGATCGAATGTAGGCAGCCCACTGGCTTGCTAGACAACAAACCCAAAAGTACCGTTGCAAAAGGTTGATATATTGCGAGTCCCAGTTAACTATGTAAGATTGAACATCCGGGTATGAGGCATAGGCCTATGCAAATTACAACAACTGGTCAAAGCTAATCGAAAGTCACAAAACACATACGATGCTCTCAGCACACACTCTCCATACCACTTCATTCCTCTTCCTCTTCTTCCTCCTCCTCTTCCTGAATAACATTGCTACGCAAACCCGGAGCACGCCCAGCTTGCAAGTTGCCGCGACGTCCGCTAGCGGTTCGTTGCAGAGGATTAATACTCTCGGTTGGCCCTGAAATCACTTCTGTCTTGACTGGGGTAGGCATTGCAGGTGGCAGTCCCAGGGGATTCTGCAGAGGTGATAGGCGGTTGCTCCGTTTTGGGGTGTGCACCTTCAAGGATAACCCAGCCCCAGCAGAAGGGAGCTCCATCCTCTTGAGCGCAGGAGACCCAGAGAATGCTCCCGCCTGACTAAGAAGATTTTCGGTCGTGAGCTGCCTCGAAGCGCCAAATTTCCCGCCCGACTTGTGGCTCTGGCCAAATCCACCCAGGAATTCGTCTTCGTCTGTCCACTCGTCATCATCGTCAGGGCTCAGCGACGGCCTACCGGTGAAGACGTCACGTAGGTTTGCTCTACCGCTCGTACTCGTAGAAGACGGTGATTCGGACTCGCGAGGTGGAGCGTGAGCGACCACCTTCGATGACCAGCCAGGTGGCTCGCTCCCCCAAGACTTCTTCCAGCTCGTACGCGCGACTCCGGCGTAAGTAACTGATTTCTTCTGCGCAACAAAGCTGGTGGTGCTATACTGCGCGCGTCGAGGCTCCGGAGAATTCGAGTACGAGGTGACCACGGCATCCGAGTCGGCCATCGCGAGCGCCTCGTGAAACGATGTCGGGCGAGAATTGGGTACGGATCGAATAGACGATGCCGCCGACCCGCTGCGACCATGGCGCGTTTGCACCGTTTTCGCCTGGCGCACAACCTTGGTAGAGGAACCCGACCCGGCCCTACGATGATACTGTTGAAGAGGCGTCTGCGTGCTACGAACCAGCCGGCCGCCGGATCCAGCTGAAGAGCCCGACGGGCTTTTAGAATGGCGCGGTCGACGCATATTCGGAGTCACAGGTGTCATCGAAAACGACCTAATCGAAGACGGACGCGACGAGAAATCTCCGCGCTCACTAGTAGGTGTATGACTCCCAATAGACATCCGGCTCGTATCGCTGCGCTGCCTGGCAATAGGAATAGCTCCATCTACTTGTGGGCGCTGGTTAGAAACTATGGAGGAGCGGCGTGAATTTGCGCTACTCGATCGTCTAGAAGAAACAGACACACGGTGTTCGTGGTGCCTGCGATGGCTGCTCTTGTAGCTGTCTCCTCTTCCGACCGGACGCGGTCGGCCGCGCGACGAACCAGAGGACGTAGGCGTCGCAAGATTGCCTCTCCTCTGACCTGCAACGTGATGAGTGACGAGTGGGTCCTTGCGCTTCTTCTTGTCGTCCTGGAACCATGTGCGGAAAGCGGTCAACAAGCTAGCGCGCTGGCGTGTCTTGGAGCTAGATGCGATACGTGGAAGAGACGAGAGCGTGTCCTCTGGGGACTCCTCTGGCGTTGCTACATGTTCAGCAGACTTGGCGCCCACCGAATTATTAGCAGTCACGACCCACGGTGAGGCAGGGATAACAGCCGTAGGAGTGGTGGAGCTACGGTCTGAAGGCGCGTCGTTGCTAGGTGGCTGTAGCTTTGTTAAACGAGCCGCCACCTGTGTAATCTTGACGGCAGTCGAGTCGTCCGCCTCCACCCGACTACGAGGATTTTCTTCCGACTTTTTCCTCACGAGGACAGCTGCACCCAAAGCAGTAGAGGCACGTTGGAGAATGCTAACCGAGCCGGAGCGAGCCTTGCCGCTGTCAGACCGAGAACGCTTTGTCTGGCCGGGAGTTGTGGGAGTAGACCGGGCGGACCCCTCACCGTTGTTCGTCGGGGACAAGGATCGCCCTAGCGAGCTGTTGCTAAGCGAGAGCTGCCCATAACTGTTCTTAGGCGATACCAAGGGCGGGGTCTTGATGGCTATCGGTACATTTGTCGCAGTCGGGGTAGGAGGCACAAACGTCAGCGCAGGCGCCGTAGGCTTTGGTGGTGGCGGAGGCGGCGCCAATTCCAAACCTAGCCCCTCGAGTGGCTTATCTTCGGGGGGTGCGACAACCTTGGGTGGTGCCAGTGGTGGTTCGGCTACAGGCGCTGGTTTCTTGGCCTTTTCCTTCTCGGGCCGCACTTTCTCCTTTGGCTGCTCTTTGCGGCTCGCCTTTTCCTTCCTGATCCGCGACTGCTCCTTTTGCTCTGCCTTGCGCTTAATCATCCACCACAGCGCACCTGTCGAGTCGCACGCATCTGAGAGGACGCTGTGCACGATTTGGGAAGCGTCCAGTCCCAAACTGCTCATCCTCTCCAAAAGTTCGCTCTCGAGCGGTGTAGAAAAGAGGACAGGTACAGGCGTTTCGAGTTCGGCCAAGTAGTCGACTTTTGCTTCAGCTCCTGGGCCAAAAGTGGGAGAAGTAGGCGAAGTAGGTGGGGATAATGTGGACGATATGGAGCGCCGCTTGGTGCGGACTGGCGTACGAGTTGGGAACGAATTAGGAGGATGCGAGGGTGTATTTCGAGGACCCGAGCGCAGCTGCGAGTCATCTCCGGTGCCTGAAGCGTCGCTGCCGCCGGAAATAGTGCGTTTTAGTACGAGGGGCGCGAGGGAACGCTCCTTCGACTTTGCAGTCGCCTTCTTCGGTATAAGAATCTCCTCGTTCTGGCTATCCTCCTCCGTTTCGGGGACAGCTTCAAAGATGGGCACGTTTGCTGAATCCGGAGTAGCGGACACGTCTCGTGGAAAGTCGATCTTTCGCAAAGTGGTTTCGCTCTCGTTTCGACGCAACGGACCAACAAGCACCCTTTGTGTGTCGTCTCCTGCATCTAGCAATGCCTGTTGCACCGCGCCCATAGGGTAATCGTCCTCAACTGCAACGCCTAGCGGAGCACCATCAGAGGTTGTGGGAGTAGTTAGCCCACGCGAGTCAGATCGGGTATCGTCAGAGACAGAAGCACCTGAACCGACGGAAAGGTCCGAAGCCGCAGAATGGTAGGTAGTCGTGTCAGACCCAGATACAGATACGGATTTTGACGGGCTGAGTGCAAGTGTAGAAGAGCGCGACTGGGTTGGTATGGTTCGAGGCAGCAATACAGTTTCGGTTGAGGGGGATGGATGAGGAGACGGATGCGAAGGCGCTTGAGGTTCGGTAGGTGTGGCTTCTTTAACTGTCGGCAAAGTAACTGTGAGGTCTTCGCTCTCGGGTGAGGTGAACCAAGAGTGAGCCAGTATTTGAGAGATCGTGTATCGTTTGTTAGGATCTTGCTGAAGAATATTAGATATAAGATCGCCTGCATCTATATGCCGAGTTAAAATCGTTTGGACAGCGTCGGTCAAAAATGGCGTACCTGGATTAAGCCAGTCTGGGATTTCGTATTGCCCAGCAATAATCTTGTCCCGCATTATGTTTTCATCGTCATCATCGAATGGAAGAGTGCCCACTAAGAGGCAATAGAGAATTATGCCCAGAGACCAAACATCGACCTCTGTAAATCGTGTCAGACGACCTATCTGTAAAAAAGAGATGGTCGATATTCCATACCGGCGCCTAAGTATTTCTTTCCGGAAAGCATCTCCGGTGCAGCATATCTAAGGCAGTGAATATTAACCGAGACCCAGCATTGCGTCATCGAAATGGCTTACCCTGTAGTTCCACAAAAGGTATCCAAAAGTTTGCCCTTGTCGTACTCGCGTGTAAAACCAAAGTCTCCTAGCTTGACAGTGCACTTCTCGTCAAGCAATACATTTTCCAGTTTAAGGTCCCGATGAACAGCTCCCTCTCGATGGACATAAGCGAGTGCTAAGCATAGCTCGCCGACTATCCTCCGAGCCTCTGCCTCTTGTAATCGCCCGTCCTTTTCGACCAAGTAGTCGAATAACTCGCCGCCAGCACATAGCTCCGTCACGAGCCATATGGAGGACTCTGTAGCAATTACTTCGAAGAGCTGGGTTACGTGACGGTGATGAAGGCGCCGGTGGTGGTGAATTTCTCGCGTCAATTGAGCAGAATGAGCTTTGGGGATTTGCTTAATAGCGACGCGAGTCTGGGTAAGGCGGTGGGTCCCGAGCCTTACTTTCCCGTAAGTCCCTTTTAATCCAATTGATGGTGAGCAGAGCCTTCAACGGACGTGGCACGAGAGCAACGCACCTTCACCAATAACCTTTCCCAGTGTATAATTTCCTATCACTCGGATCTTCTCGCTCACCAGCTCCTTTCCCAGTTCTTGGTAGGCATTTACAAGCTTTAGAGAGGTGGGTAATTAGCATTTGCGATAGGTGACGACATGACATACATACCTGCGCGCGTTGGTTAATCGTTTGCGAGTCCGATCGCCGGTGTGTCCCGTGCATAGCAGCCATTACTTATACAAAGATATTATATGGTTGATCGGATTTAAAGACGGGGCAAAGACGTGCTGGGTAATGAGAGTGAGCTGTTCCCGGCTAGCCAGGGTGACCCAACAATGGAAATAAGAACAATGCGGGGCGAGCGGATGCGGGTGTGAATATGTACGGATATAAGAGCAATATGAGAGCGGGCAAGGAGAGGATGGGAGTTGGCGGAGATGATGGTGGTATGTTTGAAGCGATGAAAGGGGCTTGGACAAATTCAAAACACCCGAGTCTTCTTTTTCGTGTCTAGCGCCTCACTGATCGGGTTCTTCGCGCATCCCAGCAACAATGCAACGCCTCCCAACCAGACTTTCTAAGCTTGTCCTCTCTAGGGTCACTGTCAGGACAACTACCAACAGCTCTGTTGCTGTTTTGTTTTTATTACGGCGCTCATCTGATCTAAGTCGGGGGAGACATATGAGGTCACAGCCAAGCCCAACTACTTCTACAGAGCCCCCATCTCGCATCCCAAAAACTTTAGATACAGCTTCGGTGAACACTATCGTTGATGATGCTGCAAAAGAAGCCGTCGCGGCGACTCAAGCTGAACAAGCCGGCTCAGAATCCCAAAAGGAGGAAGTTTTGTACGAACGAAGCCCGAGCTGGTGGATAAAATGGGTCTGGGTTTTAATAGGAATGGACATCATTTGGTCGTGAGTAGCTCGAAGTTAGCCTATTGACGGAAAAATTAATCCAGTATAAAGAGGAAATTTTGCGGAATTCATTTGGAACCGATGGACTCGCCAAACACCACCTGTCAAACCTGATCCTGATCAAAAGGCTACTTCAAAACAGCCTAACGACGACTCGAAGTGGACGCCACGCCCGATGTGGCAGCGCGCCGGGTTGACTCTACTGGTGCTTGCGGGAGGAACTGGCATCGCTCTTGCGCTGCTTCTTGCACAAGCCCGTACAATCACTCGGGTCATTCGGCTCCCACAAGCGAGCACAAGCCAAGTACGAATAGAAACTGCTCGTAATTGGCATGGTCGCGGACGAGTGGTTGACTCGGCCGATATTGAAGCTCGTAATGGCAGAGGTCAGCGTTATCAGCCTACATATGTTATTCTATCTAACTCAAAGGACCACAGACGATTCAGAGTTGATTGTCAAGCTGCCCAACTCTCGCGGAGAATTTCTCCTCGGCTTGGATGGGGCATGGGTGCGCGGTGCAACCGGGGACGTCTCCGAAGTTAGGTCAGTGTAGTCGTTCCGCTGGTGAGAGATAGTTCTAACCATATGTTCAGACAAAACTTTAATCGTACCTTTCCTCAATGGAAGGGGCTTAAACGTGACGCAAACGTCGTTCCTCCAGGACTAGGGAGATGGAAATCGGGACCAGCCGCGTGAATTATTCTCTGAAGCCAATAAAACACCACTATTCAGCACTTTACAATACCAAAGTGCGCATACTACGACCTCAATTTGGTTTTGGTGACCAACACTGTATAGGAAACTAAAGAGCTATATGCATACACCTACTAAAATCAAGCAAATTGAGTCAGTAATCGTCGCATAGCTTGTAGTCGAAGTGCTTTATTTGCGTATTTCTCTACGTCGATTAAATAGATGATCATTTAGCTGTAAGTCGTCGTACTAGACACGCTCAGTCGTTGACAGTAATCAGTGTGGCTTCAGATTGATCCTTTGTTCGACGCAACGCAAACATTGATCAAATCAGTTATTTGGAAGAACTCACCATCTCCTCGACTCGTACACCACCGATGAATGACTCTGTTGAAAAGCTAGCACTGTCTCTGGTTCAGGCCGACGATGTTCCACAAGATTTCAAAGACCTGGGCCCCCATATCCCTTACTTCCAACGATACGCAACGAACCCACCCCCCGAACTCTCCGAGGACAACCAGTTCAACGCATCCCTTCTTTGGATTCTAGCAGCAAGAGAACATAACCACGAATCCCTTCTCTCGTCTTACCAACATCTAGCGGACCTCTTTGGCCGACTTGCTCTCCTAGGCTTTGATCTCTGGGCTCGTAAAAAAGTTCTTGACAGACTTCCTGGTGATCTCGCTATCTCAGCCGCAAGCTGCGCTATTCAACACAACGATACCGAGCTCGCTGTCAGTCTACTCGATAAATGCCGTGGACTTACTTGGCAACAACTACTGCGTACCCTTCCGCCTGATCAAGCCATGAAAGAACTTGTAGAGGCACATCCGAAACTGGGAACTCCCTTGAGAGGCTGGCTACGAGCTCTACACATTGGTGGCCTTAGCAACCGAGCCAAGTCTACACGCACTGACCAAAGAGTCACTCAGGACGAAATCGATGCCCATGTAGATATGGCTCGGGATGCGGCCAAGCTGCTCGATCAAGTACAGTTACTTCCGGGATACGAGGATTTTCTGTCTCCTGATCCTATAAAGAACATTCGTATGCTTGCTAGGATGGCGCCTGTTGTTGTGTTGATCCCAGATGAGACGCATACACATCTTATCCTACTTCGTAATAGTGATTCGCCTTTCGAACATCGCATCATTGATGGATTGACACGGAAGTCTGCGGATGCTATGGCGCAGAAAATCAAAACTGCCATACGCGGAGGTGGCCGACTAGCTCGAGGACACTTTGACGAATCGCCCGACACGGATCCGAGTGACGATGTGACCACCGAAAGTAAGTGTTTTGCTCCTATAGCTCTTTCTTAGATTACGGAACAAAACCAGACCTAGACGAAACCCCAGGAGTTGAACGAAAGTTTCTTGCTTGGAAGAGAACACCCTCGACTACTCAGCAGCAGCTTAACCATATACTATCGACTTTATGGAACACCATTGGCACATCTATCCGAGATGCTCTCTCGTTGAAAGTAGGGCGTCTATATGTGCTGGGAGTGTGGACAAACAAGGCTGACATCCATGATACGTAGCGAACGTCAAAATCAGCGCCCAAGGTCTACTTGTATCCTTCTGGTTCCCTTACACACCTCCCCATACATGCTGCCGGGGAGTACATCCGTTCCGGGGGCGAGTCTCTCTTGGAATACCTAACTCCGTCCTATATCACCAGCTTCCAAAATCTTTCGTTTCCTGCACCAGCATCTGTCCCCGAACTCCCGCTTCGCGTCCTAGCTATCAGCCAACCGAAAACCCCTGGGCACAACCCGTTACCCGCCGCAAAGGTCGAAATCGAAATAATACGGAAATACGTCCCTTCGAACCAGTTGCTCCTGGCTGAAGATAAGGCTGGCAACATACTGAGTATGAGAAGTAGCGTTTGGCTGCAGTCTCGGGATCGACCACTAGTCTTGCACTGCGCGTGTCATGCGCAACAGGATCCTTACGACCCCCTCTCAAGCTCGTTCTACTTATACGATGGGGCAATAAAGCTATCCCAGCTGCTGGGGCAACGAAACAACATGGCATTTCTTGCAGTGCTGAGCGCATGTGAGACCGCCGCTGGGGATGAGCTACGGCCAGACGAGGCGCTGCATATTGGAGCTGCAATGCATTATCTACAGGGTTTTCAGAGCGTGGTCGCTACACTTTGGGCAATGCACGATGAGGACGGTCCCACTTTGGTGGAGGTGTTATATAGAGAGCTGTTCTCTGCCCAACGAGCGACGGGTAGAGTTGATCCTGCAGCTACACTCAGGCTTGCGGTGAATGAGATGCGGGCTAGAGGTACTTATTTGGTTCGCTGGGTACCCTTTGTTCACTTCGGCTTTTGAGTGCTGTATTCGTTTTAAAGTAGTTAATAGGATACCACGCACCTTCGTTCAAGAAACAACCTCACTGTGTCGATCTGCGCCGCAGCCTGCGGAGGCAGCAGATCGAATACTTGGCCGCGCGGAGGCGTGCCTACTCACGTGACGGCAAGTACATATAGGCGGGCGCTCCGCGCCCGCTACTCACGCCCTTTTCTCTCTCCCTCTCTCTCTCCCCCCCAGCTCCCCTCGCCAGCGCCCAAGGCGCCACTACCTGCGTATACCGTACGTTACACTACCCTACTTACCTACCTTCCGTTTTCTTTTGTCCCACCCTCCCACCCTCATTTCTACGGTCGTACCGATACATCCAGGAAATGGCGATAGGTTTGGCCGCCCACCCGAGCTCGCTCGGCTGGTTCGGCCCCGGTGCTTCATCCGGGCTCGCACGGCGCCTTCGGCGCCGCTCCCGGTTCCCCCAAACCCCTTGCCGGTCCTATCGCCTGCATACTAAACATATTCTCAGCTACCGAGCACGCCAGCCAAGGCCAAGTGCTTATATATGCGCCGTCAAACGGTTTTATCGTTGTTGCAAAGCTGCCCCTCCCCCCCAAAGTAAGTACCGTGCTTAGTGAAAGCTAATAT
>WSTJ01000802.1:0-17909 GCA_019623705.1 Ceratobasidium sp. 428
ACACTTAGCCAGGACATACCCAGCACTAAGTCATGTTTTCCAATATCCACCACATATGCGCTTAGGACTTCGTTGTGCCCAAATATTTCAAGATTCAAGGCGCAGTATTCTGTGACTTGTCCTGATGCAATGTCGCGTCCGTCAATGACGCAGAGTTTTCTAGGGTTTTTCAATTTTTTTGTTGGGATTTTGAATTCGTCTACTAGTCGACGATTGATAAAAGTAGATGTCGCACCAGAGTCTAGCATTGCCCAGCCTTGGAAACTTTTCATGGTATAAGTTGTTTTTTGGTCAGGAGTTGTTTCTAGTGGATGCGCGCGGAAGTAGAGTAAAAGTTGTGATTTATTTTCCAAACTCATACATTCCAATTCGTCTATTTTATTGTTGTTACGCGCATTCACCTTGTTCAAGATTTCGCCCAAAACAGTCCTCCTGGCTCTGTTCAGGCGTCCTCTTTTTCCGACTCCTCACTTTCTGATTCCACTTTTTCTACCGAGGCTTCGTATCCCGACATAGGTCTGCTGGGACAATCCTTGGCCATGTGGCCTTTGCCTTGACAACGGTTACAGATCAACACGTTCTTTCCTTTCCCTGCACTGTCTACGTCCATGGGACCTGGACCCTTTGGATCACTCGGCGTACTAGGTGCTGGCCGAGTGTCCTTTTTTAGTGAGTCAAATGTCATTTTGACTTCACTGTCCTGTCCATCCCACTTTACCCAGGGCGCGTTGAATCCTTTCGCATTTTTGGCAATTTTGGTTACCTTGCCTCGAGTGGCGCGGCCGTTGGTTCCAATAGTGAACATGCGATCGCCCTTTGCCAAAAGTTGTTTCGTAGTGGTAGCCTGGGTGGTAGTGGTTGTAGTGACGCGAGCTGTGTTGGTGGAAGTGGAGGGAGAAGAGGTGTCAGAGTCCTCAAGATGGTGATAGGCAATGAGCTAAGTGGTATGGGCGACTGATAGCCCAGTGACCAAGAGGATATGAGAGAGAACTTTGGATTGACGAGGAGGTCAAGTTCTTGGTCTGTAACCTCGAACTTGCCCTTGGTTATATACACCAGAGAACACAGCCATGTATCTACGAGTACAAACTGAGAAGCGAACCGAGTCATACAGGTATTTGATATCAGATGTGAAATAACGCATGACTAATGCTTCCAGAATATTCCATGATCACGTGACCCTGACTAATGAACCCTGATGACAAAGATTACAAAGATGATAAGTCAGCTTGTGACCAATGTTCCATAAAAGGAAAGTATATTAGAAAAATGTTATAAAATCGGAATATAATATTGGAAGCGTGTCAAGTCATGACAAGAGGTATGCTTAGGTTTTTCAACCTTCGCGAATTGTTGGATGTGTTTGTCGATGAGCAGAGCGCGCTCAGCGACTTGCTTGAATGTAGTAGTACCGGCCGGGTCAAAGCTTTGGGCCAACATGCTCTGCTTGACTTCCATGGATAAATTGTCGTAGAATAGGTCACGCAGAGTGATGTCATTGTAACCTAAGTAAGCCGACAATCGTTGGAATTCCGTGAGATAGTCTTGTACAGTTCCCTTCTGGCGGAGTTTTTTGAGGTCATGGCGATAATCTTCGCCTTCATTCAATTGCCCGTAACGGGCGTTGATTTCTCGCCAAAAGAGAGTGGTATCGTGTAGCCATAAGACAACCTGATTACCCAACATGTCGATTTCTAAATATGACTGAACCCATTGCCTAGCCGATCCTGATAGATAAGAGATTATGAAGGCCACCTTTTGGTCTTCGTTGTGGTTTGACATGTTGGTGTCCATAAAAAGATGACACGATGTCATAAATTTTTTAAGCTCCTCCCGTTTGGAGCCATCAAACTTGTCCGGTTTAGCCATTTTCACTTGCGGGGTGTTAGCAAGGGGGGGTTGTAATGGAGGAGGTGGTTGTTGTTGTCCCCCGCCCTGTCCTCCAGCTTGTCCGCCGCCTGGGCCACCGGCGCCTTGGTTACCTCCTTGTGGTGGAGGTAGGTTCTGGTTGGTGATAACAGTGTTTATAAGGGCTTCGATGCCCACTACTCGATTGAAGGTATTGGTGACATCAACACCAGCTAAATTTAGTTGTTGATCGAAATGATTTCGATCGCCAGTCATTTGTGTTTCAAGGTCTTGTATTTCGGTACGTGCCACAGCCAAATTTCCTCTAATATCATCTACCGCTAATACAACATTGGTCATAGCGTTACATAACCACGTCACTTGCTCCACCATCGTCATATCTCCGAAATTGGGAGGAGGAGGGGCCGCCATCGTCTTCTCGTTTTCTTTTTAGTGTATTAAAATAAGATGGCGCGACGACTTCTACTTCTTCGTAGGCTGGTGGTTCTTCGATATACAGGTGCTCCCACTTCTGATACCACAGTAATCTCGCGAGGTTAGAAGCTCTTTTTTTGTACAGGCTTGTGAACGTATTGGGTATGTCAATCAAATATAACCCAATATTTCCGTTTGGTTTGATCGTCCACCCAATATGTGGTAAGATTGCTGGTTCGAGTTGGGAAGTTTCGGGTGTAGGATATCGAAGAGCTGGTAGTGGTCTAGATCGAGGTGGGGGTGCGGAGAACAAGGGTTCTGCGCGAACGTTCAATGGAGGCAACACTAAAAGGGGTATTGGTAATGGTGACGTGTACGAAACTGATGACGAACTGATTATAGTTGACTTTTTGGATTGAACCAAATTTCAACCGTTTCAAAAGCTTTGGGTTTTGGGCAATAAGGGCACTTGAGTCTATTTGTTTCGTCGTTTGGACGAGAGCAGATGTAGCAAATAGGGTGGCCTGGTGGTGTGACGTAAGGTTGTTGAGCGCGTCCGACTTTTTGCGGTTTGACTTTAATGATTCTAATACAAGATTCGACTGGTCCTCCTGCAAAGACTTCGGCGCGCGAGTACGTTTTCCAGCAACGTTTGCCGGGATGATACCAGGAACAATTGGAACACTGGTCCGAGGGTTTAAATGCCTGTTCCGCCAGGGCTTATAGCAATAAGCGTCCGGTGTATTCTCTGCAAGCGGTGCTTTTGGCTGACTAAGGACGCTGAGCAGGGGATATGACTCCCTATGGATCGGCGATTACCACTTAAGGGGGCGGTACTCCCTAGGTACTGGTCGCACGTCCTGGCTTTTGATTATTATGCACAGGGTCACCGTGGATCAACCGATTCCCTAGACCAGCGCTTGTCCCGAAAGGGTTCTCAGCAAGGATGATATAAAACGCGACGACGACGGGTGGTTTGACAGCGTGGAGGGCTGCCGCGACGACCCGGAGAAGAACTTGACCTAATGTCAGAGTTCTCAATGATACAATAGGTGATAGTAAGGGGTATGAGGACGAGATGCCTCAGTGACCAAAGGATATGAGATAGAACTGTATTGACGAGGAGGTCAAGTTCTTGGTCTGTAACCGCGAACTTGCCCTGGGTTATATACAACAGGGAACACAGCCTTGTATCTACGTGTACAAAGAATGAGTCAAGACTAATTTGATATCAGATGGGAAATAGGAAGGATTAGTCAGACTTCTGGAATATTCCATGATTACGTGACCGATGACTAAGAACCCTGATGACAAAGATTACAAATGATGAGTAAGGTTATGACAAATGTTCCGTAAAAGGAAAGTATGAAAGAAAAATATAATAAAAACAGAATATATTCTAGGAAGCGTGTCAAGTCATGACACAAGTCATGCTAATTAGCCTACCCCGCGTGAACATCGAACGATGAAGGAAGATTGTTAGCGTAGGCGATTAAAATAGGTCCAAACTCACAGTTACTGCCGGTGTTTGCCCTTCGAAGCGGACGTGTATCGACAGTCGCCATCGAGTTCCGGCGGGGCTTCTGGCGGGGGCGGGGGCGACGACGGCGGTGGAGGGTCAGGAAACTCATAGTCCGAGCCCTTCTCGTAGTCAAGGTCCATTGGGATATCTTCACCGGCATCCTCGTACTCCGCTCGCTGCCACGACATCGCAATCTGGTGATCGTGTGCGGTTGCCAGGTTGTCGTGGCGCGCACGCTCGACGCTGGGCCCGGCCCCCGAGTCGGCGCGGTCAGGACGTGGGGCACAATGTTGGCTACGACGGTGGGATGGACCCGGCTCGGGACGGGGTATTTCGGGCTCGGGGGTTGACTCTTGGAACTCGTTAACATCAAATATATTTTGAAGGTTGTCGTCATCGTCGTCATCGATTGAAGCGCCCGAGTAGACACTAAGTTTGATGTCAATATATGAATCTACGCGAAATTATGATTACTCACATTGCGTATTTGAACCAATCGATGCCCAACCTGTCGAGGCGCGAGTTCGCCTTCGTGCGATACAGACAGATGTTTTCCATGTGACTCAAGAACATACTCCTCATACCTTTTTGGCCAACCTCGCTGAGCTTGCGCGGCGTGTGGATGCCCTGAGCTGTCGGGGTCATCCATTCGCTTAGGCAGAATTGGATCTACAACGTTGTGAAAACTGATCAGTCAAGCCTGATATTGGATGGTCAGATACTCACGTTTGTAAGTACAAAGGCTAGAGTAACGTCGGGGATTGGGTCCAGGTAGTCATGAAAGAGCACACCGGGCGTGCTATCACCAAAGAACAGGCCAGCGGAGAGGGCGCGAGGAATGATTATGCCAAGGAAATGCCCTCGGCGCGCCCACGGATCCTAGCGGACGGACCGTTAGAGTTAAGTTTGGATGTCGCTTAGTAATACAATGCCACATACTGTACAATGAAAGCGAAGCGGGTATATGTATCGTAATATGTCGAGGTTGTGGTCGATGTCGGCCCGAGTCATCGCCGGTCGAAGTAAGCCGAAAACCGGCTCGAGTATTGCCCTTATGGCCAGTTTAAAGTTACATTTCATCGTGGAGATATTGTTGACCATCTAAAAGGCAAGTGATTATAATGCCACAACACGGTTAGAAGAATTAAACTTACTATCGCCCACATAATTTTCGGCGGCTTCTCAAAGCGAAGCTTTGGATAGACATAGTACCAGGCAATCTCGTAGACGAGCTGTGCCCACATGAGATAAGTCTCGCGCTCGCAATATGGTCCATAAACGATGACATAGATAAACATAAGAATTTTTGCTAGCATACCGGCGTGGCGCGCACGGCCCTTAAGATCAGACATGACAGGTTTTCAAGTTCGCCCAGTTTTCTAGATGTGGGTAAGTTTCAAAAATTACATTTGACGATGGACGTACCGTCAATACACGCTCTCCATGTCTCAACGCCTCCCTCTCGTCTCCTTGTACCCGCTTGTCCTCGTCTTCAACCTCCGACTGCGAGCGCGAGCCCGAATGTGACGTCGAGCGATCCGAAGCCGATTTGTTGCCGTCTTCTTCACGATCTCCTCGATGGGCCTTTTTCTTGGGCTTTTTCTTTTTCTTCTTTTTCTTTTTCTCCTCCTCGGGGCCAACGAAACTCGTCGCGAGCTTCTTGAGCTTCTCGTGTTTTTGCACTATCATGTCGTCCCGCGCGTCTTGCACCGGGTCTGCGGGGACAATCATCTCGTGGAGTGTTGATTTGGCCGCCTCACGCTCTGCGGCGAGGGTCGCTTTACGCTGCGTTCGCTCTGACTCGTGCTCGCAATCTGGGACGGCGAGCCGGCGTGCTAACTTGGGGCCAGATGATAAGTTGAGCGGAGGGTGGGCGTGAACGCCGTCGCGCCAGGAAGTGACACATTGCGAGTTCGATTTAGGATTGAGAGGGTTGCCACTGCGGACATGTGAGCGGGCCCCAGTGTAAGTGGCGGGCCGAGGATGAGGGATACGTTCGTTGATGACGTCGGATTCGGTTTCCGGTACGACCTCCGTCACAGGTGGAGGTTGGCGAGGCGACTCCGGAGGCTGAGATGGCGGGTAGCGAAGCTGCAGTGGCAGCGGGGGAGTAGGTACATGATTGGATTCGACTTCAGAGGAGGCTTTGGATTCCGGCGGGGAGGCAGCGGCGGCGGGGAGCTGTCGTGTGCGCGAACGCTTGATTGGGGGAGGAGCGAGGTCGTCATCATCAGTCTCGAGTTGTGTGGCGGTGTCAGGCGATTCTGAACGCTTTGAGGCCTCAGGGGCTTCGGCCGAATCCGGGGCAGGGGCAGGGGCAGGGGCCGAGGCAGGAGCTGGGGTCGGAACTGCGGCCGGAGTCGAATTGACGCGTGCTGAGGCCGGAGACTGAGCCGGACCTGGAGTTTGGGGTTTGGCCCGAGGTCGAGGGCGTGGCCGAGCCGAGGGTTCGGTGGGAGGAGCACTCGGAGGGGCCCAGGACCAGTCCGGCCGGACTGCAGGCTGGGCTGAAGACGAGCTAGAACCTGGAATATACATATGTTAGCTTGTATGAGGCGATATGCTATAAGCACTTACCTTGTACCATATAGTCACCCGGTTCGCCTTGAGACGGTTGATCCAAAAGCATTTGCTATGATGCCTAAGTCAGAACGGCGCCGGCAAGGTTCAATATGAAAGCAGCACGCACCTCGGCTTGCTCAGCAAGATCGTCCTCGTCCTCATCCGGTTGCGGAGCCTGTGGCGGCTCTGGGTCCACTCCAGTTTTTGCGCTCGCGGCCTTCATTGCCTTGAATTCTTCGGCGAACCGAAAAACAAGCCGCTGAAGCTCCTCGATAGACATAGTTGATAGGTTGAGATTAGGGTACCACGGCTGGAGGTCATGGATGATCTCGTCGCGGGTGATTATTCGGTCAACCCACTGGGACTGGGAGCCTAGGGGTTGCGTGTCGGGGTCGGTTTCAGCGGCGCTAGGGCCAGGCTGGCCGTCTTGGTCAATTGGGATGGAATCTTGAAAGAGGGATTAGTACTAAAGTGCGCGTACTATGAGATGGTGCGCCGCTTACCTGGTTCAATCGCGTTACGGGGCTCAGAGTGTGCGGACCTGCTCCTCGCATTGCGCTCCCGTGTTGCCCTGGATTTTGCCGCCGTGACCTTATCGGCCTCGCGTTTATTGTCTGAGCACTGTATGTTAGGCGATAAAATATAAGTAAAGCAAAGAACTTACCATATTCCTGACCGCTGGAAGTGCGCTTGCGCTTTCGTCCGGCGCGTTCCAGAGCGGGCGGTTCGGGTACGCCAGAAGGCGGCGAGTCGTACAAGGCTTGTCCAGGTGTAACCCCCTAAGGTAACGAGGTAAGCGACTGCTTGGGTACCGTGCGGAAATTATGAGTAAAAGCGTTGGTGGACTACTTACCGAGGCTGTCATTTCAGCTGGCTGTAGGTCTTCGACGGTAGAGGCGACCTTACGCCTAAGTTGCGCGCAAAGCTCGGCCAACCGAGCGTCAACGGTGGGGTCGTCCGACCCCATGGATGTAGGGGATGTTGAGTAGAGGAGAAGGGGGATACCGAATAGATATCGAATCCTCTAGATTACAATGTAAGTCGCGGCCCAAGCAAGTTTCTGGGTGTTGGTGAGGAGTGATTCGATGAAACAGATATAGGTTAGTATGTGGTGCGTGAGAACGAGGGGTACGTACCATGAGGTGCCTCAAGCGTATTGTAGCATGCTTGAGGGTGTCGTAGCCAAGATACTGGATCGTCCATGGGACGAAGCCGGGGATCGTGCAGAACGTGGTGTTAAAATCCATTCAACAGCCGAAAAAATGACCTATGGAAAGCGTTGGAAGCTTTCAAGCTATTTATTATCAATTTTACTGATCAGTACGATTAGTGGTGAAATTTGGCACTACGTACATGTTGGGTGTGGCGGAACGAAGCCAGGGTGGACAGGTCATGTGACCCGCCACTCAAACGGAATGATAGGGCCAAAGTTTAGTGGTAACTTGAGGACTATCAGCGCGAACAAACTTTCGAATCGAATGCGGACTGGGTTCAAACGTGGTTTAGTACGATAGGAGCGGGAAATTGAAAATCAGATGTGTTGGTTTGTGCCGCAGGTCCTATGAGGGAAAGTAGCTAGAATCAAACGATAGAAATACAAAACACGTACTTGAGTACTATGACGAGTGACCGACACAAAACCCTATAGCGACATTGAGAGTTCACGAATATTCAAACGCAATTTGAGTGTAATATGATCGCCGCAGATAATAACTGAAGGACCGGGCAACGCGCCCGAATTACAAATTCAAGATGCCTGCGATAACTCGCAAAAAGATTAGTGCAACTCGTGTAAGTCCTTACCTGGTGCTGGCTAAATGCGGTCCTCCCCACAGTTTCTAAGTGGCTGAAAGCTAGTTTCTGGAGCAAAAACTTCTGCCGGCAAACCTAAAGAAACGAACGACTTAGTAATATCTATCTCAAGCACGTTGCAGCTTGAAGAACTCCAAAGCTAGGAGAAAAGTTTGACTAAAGTCTCCCTTAAGCCTCTTACCATGCCTCGTATACTCGCAGAGTTAGCGCATGCGGCGCGACGAAGAAGACATCTCTTAGAACATGGAATAAACAGCAGAGACGAAGGACCTACCGATCCGTTTGGCCTGAGAGTTCGATGTGCGTATTGTACCAAAACGTTTGAGTCGATTGAAGATCGAATGCGTCATGTCGCCTTAACGAGGGGGTGTCAAGCCTACTCGAAGATAAGGCGATCAACTACTAATCACAAGTAAGAAGTATGTTCCCTGATGGAACAGTGACTTAGTGGAATGGGAGAGTAAACTAGAATTGACGAGGAGGTCAAGTTCTTGGTCTGTAACCTCGAACTTGCCCTTGGTTATATACAACAGAGTGCACAGCCATGTATCTACGTGTACAAAGAACGAGTCATAACTAATTTGATATGAGATGTGAAATAAGAAGGATTAGTCAGACTTCTGGAACATTCTAGAACACGTGATATAGATAAAGGTTATTATGAAATATAAGAGATTAAGTAAGTGCTTGGTCATAAGACAAATGTTCCATAAAAGGAAAGTATTTCTGAAAAAGATAGTAAATCGAAATTATATTATAGGAAGCGTGTCAAGTCATGACAGGGGGTGTCGAATGAGCCACCATGTGGTTAGGATGGCCAGACGCGCTGAGATTGCGCGGAGGAAAGCACGACTACTCCTAGAGGAAAATGGCTCACAAGCTGGACGTAAGCAAAAAATACATAACAAGATGTAAGGGAAGTCTTAACGGTTTACTACTTGAATATGATGTAGGTGATGACGAGAACGAGGAAGAGCCGTGGGACTACGGCGAAGGGACAAGCGCGCAAGGCGCGCTCGGTCAATGGGCCACTGCGCATGAACCCGCCCCCGCCCCCGCTCCCGCGCCTGTACAACCCGAGCCAGCTTGCAGAGCTAACGAAAGGCTCCCCAATGGTTCGATTCTCGAACACTTTCCAATCGCCGAGGCTGGAAGTCCAATCAGTGACGAGCAAACGCCCGAAATGGACCCGGAAACTTACTTAGCGTCATGTGGTAGCCTGGGAGACCCGGACGCGTTCGAAATCGCGGAATTGTTAATGACTACGGGTTTATCAAACAAAGGTCGCAATCGGCTGCTGAAAAGCAAACTGGTGAGTAAAATCTATCGTATGAGATTAACGATACCTATTGACAATTAATGGTAGTATAAAGGCAAAACACCCTGGAAGAATTGTCAGCAAATGTTAGGCAACGTTGACAAGCTGCCAAAAGGTCCAGAATGGAAGATACGTACCGTTGTTACACCATGCGATGGACACGAACATACGAACTATGTCTTCGCGCGGGATATAATTGCAGTGATCCGAGAACTGATCGGCAATCGGCGGTTCAAACGGATAATGAGATACGCACCAGTCAAACATTGGAGGATAGACGGGCGCGGGAAGAAGTCGCGTGTTTACGGGGAGATGTGGACGGCGGAATGGTGGTGGGAAACTCAAGTGAGTGAATCCACCAACGAATAAAAATCAGCACTTATCTGAGTTTCGCGCATAGTGGATACTCTCGAGGGTCAATGCACGCGCAACCGTCGTGCCCCTTATCATCGCCTCCGACAAAACATCCCTATCCACTCTGAGCGGCGGCCAGGAGGCTTATCCGGTATACCTGACTATCGGTAATATCAGCAAGACGACTCGGCGCAAGGCAAAAGAGCACGCTACTGTGCTCATAGGCTACTTACCGGTCGATAAGTTCGAGGACGTGAAGACCCCAGAGGTACGGGCGCGGTTGAGAGCAGACATGACTCACCGCGCGATGGAGAAGCTCACGGCTCCGTTGAAGACTGCTTCGGAGCACGGATTCAAGGCGTGGTGCGCCGATGGGCGACTTCGGCACGTCTATCGGATTATGGCCGCTTTCGTTGGCGATTGGCCAGAGCAAAACATGATGGCGTGCACAAACACCAGCGGATGTCCCATCTGTGAAGCGCCGCGCGAAGGTCGTGGCAACATTGATCAGGTTTCCCCGCCCTGAAAACCGTCTGAAACACTCACCGCGCTGAATTCATGCCTCGATAATCATATCCACCTGGGCGAACTTGAAGAGAAGCGGTTGAAGCCATGGTGGCCATGGTGGGCGGGTCTACCGCACACGAACTTTCACGCCTCACTAGCGCCGGACCTATTGCATCAGTGTCATCAAGGGCTGTTCAAATCGCATATACTCCCCTGGGCATATCATGGCATGAAAGAGGCGCCGGCGAATTGGCGATTCCAGGCGATGTCGAAGGCGGAGGGCATGCGATCCTTCAAGAGAAAAGTTAGCAAGATCAAGCAATGGACGGGCCGGGAGAGTAAAGAACTCATGAAACAGTTCTTACCGGTTTTGGTGAACAGCGCCTGCGACCCGGATTTTGTCGAAATGGTTTGTGCGGGCCTCGATTTTATGTATTATGCTCACTGTCCCGAGTTAACCGAGGATGACCTGACGGAGATGGACCATGCGCTGAGGACGTTCCATCGGCTCAAGGGAGTTGTCGTGAAAATGGGTCGGTTCGCGGATATGGGTCGGTTCGACGGCATAGCGAAGTTGCATATGCTATCGCATTACGCCGAGCTTACGCGCAGTCTTGGCGCGCCCAACGGGTATAACAGCGAGTCCCCAGAGCACTTGCATATTGTTTACGCCAAGACGCCTTACCGTGCTTCGAACAAAGTGCGGCCTACGAAGCAAATGGTCAAGTTCGTCGAGCGCCAAGACGCCTTACGGATCCATAAAGCGTACCTTCTACATATCTTTGGTCCGACCGAGGAGGAAGACAATTTTGATGCGTACAAGGCGGTAGAGGTCGAGGATGAAGAAGAGGAAGAGCAAGGATATGAGGGCGAGGATTATGAGGGCGAGGACGACGAGGACGAGGACGAACACGAAGCAAGGGGAGAGCAGCATGGACCAGGAGGAGTAGGAGGGATTGAGGTCGAAGATGTCGAAGAAGGGGGTGTCGCGGGTAAGTGTTACGTCAATTGCTATTTACCGCCGCACTGCTAACGCCCGGTGTCTACAAAGATCAAGCGCACACGGACGAACAGATCAGGAACGAGCAAACAAGCAAAGAGGACTCAACCTACTACCCGTCCCCCGTCGTCGCGATTGCCAAGCAGCCTACAAAGCCCAAGGTGCTCATTCGGGAGCTCGCTGAATCCTATGGGGCCGAGGATGTGATGTCGGCGCTTAGCAAGTATCTGATCTCGCAGTGTCACGTGCATCAGCAAAAACCGAAAATTTTTTCGTAGCACCACCGTTGCTACAATGGCTACGGATGCTACGTAGCGCTACCGTAGCACCGGTAGATCATACCATTCCAGCGCGAGCTTTACTCCAGTTAATGCTATGGTTCACCTCAAATTCGTAGATAATCGTAGCATAAGGTAGCAGGCTAGTTTTTATTGTAGACCTGTAACTAACAGTAGCGCCTTCGACTGCGGCTTAATTCAGCCTCTCTCCTAACTATCAAATCCATCATTCAGCGTTGCCAAAGCGCGGCTAGCTCCTACAGTGGAAATTATTGTTAGTTGTATGTGAAATAAAGCCTGTGAATGCGTACCTTTAAGCTTTCCTTTGACATCACCCCGGGTCTCAACACTTCCAGCTGCCTATCGCCACTCGCCGCTGGGCCCGCATAAACGAAGGAATTACTGCCAACGAGAGGCAAGTACAACTCACGCGATATTCGATGATGTAGAGCATTGGGATAGCCGAACTGCCAAAGCCGAATCTGAAAACTACTCGAATGGCAAACGGGCTCAGAATAAATAGAGCGTAGAAGCAGAGAGATATTGAGAAAACGTACATTAATCACCCTTGATAGCAGCGAGCGCGACCTCCTTCGCTATCGTTAAATCCTAGAGCCGCGCCTATAGCTCGCGCTCGTGGCGCTCTAGCTGCTCATCTTCCTCTTTCAACGTGTTGACACGACGAGGAGCCGCGGCCTGCTCGGTCGCACGCAGGCGAGCAAAGCTCTCGTATTCAATATATGTCTTGAGGAGATCGGCCAACCTGTCCTTTATACGTTTTGCTAGGGCGGTCGAACGGACACTGTACCCTCCTAGAGTAATGTTCAACTTTTCTTGACTTTGGCGGCTTTGGAAGCCTCCGTCATCGCGTCACGGTCTTGCGCCAAGAGCGTAGCGATCCCAGCAATACGCTCCTTTGGTTTGTGAGTGGCGGCGTCAACCCAGACCTGGAGATTACGGTCGTAAGCCCAGGTATCACGCATGTGCGCCCAGTTCAAGAGCTCGCCGTCAGAGTCTTCCTGCCTAGCAGCGAGTACGACACCCTTCTTGACCTCTTTGGGACTCACGCCGATGATCCCAAGAGTGGCGGATAGTTCCGCGTACACCGCTAGGGTTGCAACGGCTACGTCCTCGTCGTCAGGCATGTTGTACATAGATGGAGTACCCCCGGGGTAAGGTGTACAAGGGAGGGGATGAGTAATCGTATCATATTGGATGAAGTCGACGAGCTCCTGGTCGATCAAAGCCTGCGCGCCAGAGAAAACGCTCGGAACATCGGATGTCGCTCGCAAAGCCTGTAGCAGTTGGTCCCGGTTCACATGGACGGGGCGGAGCAAGTTGCGCTTGGCGACGTTAGTTCGGCATTTAAGAGCCTTGCGCTCCTCTTCCTCCTGTAATTTTTTCATGCGCGTATTCCGCTCCGCCATATCCTCGACCGTCATAGTACGTTTGTCTTCCTCAATCTCTTCCTCGTCTTCAAGCAGGACGGCCTCAGGGTCATTACTCGGCTTTGGGGTGCTCGCCGCTCCAAGTTTGGGGGGCCGCGGCGCGCATCCGTTCTTCGCGTGGGGTATTGCCGATCCTAGGAGTATGGTCTTCGGGGTTGATGCTTAGATTATCCCGCATGGGAGTCCGGAGCGGTGTTGGAACAACTCGAGCACCCGAGACATCGGAGCCATTCGCACGGGGTGTTGCGAGAGGGTTGGGGGTATGGGCGACCTGGTGGCGGGGAGTGGCACCTTCGAACCTAGTACCGCCTTGCGCGGAGACGTGCATAGGCGCGCCTTGCGTCACTGAGAAGGGGAGTCTGGGCCTGAACCATGTTACGCAGGTTCCGCGCCTCAGCCATAATGTTATCCTCTATCAAATGGGAGAATTGATAAGATATACGACTTTAATAGAGAAGCAAACGAAATACCTGGCGGCACAGTGTGGGGTCCGTGCCATCCGCGCGTGTCCAAGCCCTTCATACTCTCCAAGCAGTCGTCCGCTGGCCTCATTTCCTTCGCCCTCATCGTTCATGAGCGCTCGCGCGCTCTGACCCGCCTGACCTATTTTCACAATTTCCTCGAGCTCAGCCTCACCAACCTGGGCCTCAGGAAGCACGAGCGAGCGCCGCTTGCTAATCTGCTCTGCCTCCTTAAGCTTCTGGATCTGGGCATCATGCGCAGCGATGAACTTGGTCGAGTGCGGCTCCCTCCCTCCCTCCTTGCCCTTCTTGGCTTCGGCCCCTTCCTCCTGCAGCTTGCGCTTGTTTTCGAGGTGGCAAAGAGATTGTCCAACAGGTGCAGAGTAAGATTTAGCTTGTTCTTCGGTCGTATCGTAGAAACCGGGAGCGGGGTTCTTTTCGAAAGGAATATCTGCATTGTACTAACAAATGAAAATATTAATGAGTGTCGCTGTAATTGCAGAACATACTTACGTCCATTCCCATTTCCTTCGTCTTGTGTCGCATGCTGCAAAATATAAGTCAGTAAACAACGGCTGAAAGCGCTGCACGAACGTACATAATACCCTCGCTCTTGAGCTCCCGTTTCTTCTGTAAAACTGCAAGCCTCCTAGCCTCTTCCAGCTGCCGTTCGCGCGCCTTCCGCTTCGCCTTCTTTCCCTGGGCGTTTGCGAGACTGGCATGAGCCTCGAACAACATCTCCTTTTCTGAATGCGAGAACCGTGAGTACTATCACATTTCACGAATGCACAAAATAACATACCGTCTTCGTCCATATCAATAGATTCGGGCCTCGCAGGCTTAGTCTCCGGGTTGGGGTCAATCTCGCCTAGCCGTAGCCGACGAATATCGTCAGCGCTCGGACCCGCCTCGCTGCCTTCTAGTCCACCCAGCCCGAGCTCCTCGTTCTCTTTTGCCTCGGCGTCGCCGAGGAGTTTTTAATACCGCTCAAGACAATGGGTTGCGGTGCGACCGACGATGGGGACTATGGTGCGCCATGGTGTCGGCATGAGCTTCACAAGGTGTAAGAGTTTTTCGTCTTCCGTCTAGTCACTTTATTTTAGCTGTTTGGCAGGAGTAAATGAGCGCGGGATGTACTTTAGACCATTCTAACTCATGCCACGCAAGATTTGCATTTGGCCGAGCAAAGATGAGATACGCGCCCTGATTCCGTGGCATTAGCATTATATATTGATGTATTTCGAGTTCTACGTACTATTAGTGCTTTCCATGCTTGTCATTGGCCACCCTAGAAGCCCCATTTTCTGTGTTCGAAGTCGGAGTCGTGAGGAGAATCAAGTAGTAATTCAGGCCAGATCGACCGGCCGTGGGAACGGGAGTGGGAGTGAGATGCCCAGGATCAATGAGTAGCCTGTATAAGTCACAATAGGACACATGAAACATAGTATTGTTCAACAAAAAATCAAGCCAGATAGAGGTCGTAGCGCGGTTGCTATATGATAGGTTGGGGTCGTGGATAAGCTACCGGCGCGTGTCTGATCAATACATAACAAGAACAAACGGGCCACAAAGACACACACACTTCATATCTTAGTTTCACGGACGTACGATGAGTGTAAATTGAATTAAAAGAGAAGCGATATATTGTATACGTGAAAAAAAAGCTATAGTATTGGATCACACTCTGCGCATCGGCATATCGGGGATGGGCGAGCAAACAGGGCGAGGTGATACAGAAGGAGGGATGCCCGCAAGCGGTGGACCCAGATTGGGGCATAGCCGCCGGAGCGGCGAGCCAAAGGCAACCTCTGCGTATCAGGAAAGGTGGTTTGGGAAAGAAAAGAGGTCGACGGAATTGGTGGCAGCTTATCGTAAACACGTTTGCGAGTGAGCTTGGCGGGGGGTAGTGCCATGCCTGCAGTGCCATAGTCCAACGCATCGCCCGAAATGCCAACTCCGCTGCCTCGTACCACATAACGCGTCTGCTTGGCGGCCAGCTTGGCGGCTGACATGATCTCCGGGTCAGCTCCGTACGTTTGAAGTGGCGGCAAGGCGCTGATGGGTGGCAAGCGAACCTGACACGCAATGGAAGGAGTCCGGACCGGACCGGGTGTTGCAATGGAGTGCCTGGACGATTGACTAAACTCTATGCGCGGCCCGGGTGCTACCTCAGAAGATGCGTACACCTGACACATCATATTTAGACCATGATACATAATAAAGCCCAAGGTGATCACACAACTCACCGGTTCAGCACGAACAGAGACCGGAGTCACGGGAATAAGTATTCCACCCTCGGCAAACCCTGCGTGGTCGCACAACGACACAGGAGCGAGGGCAGAAGTAGCGTGGATATTGGTAGGACTGCGCGATCGCTGGATTTCGCATGGTTAAGGGAATGTTTTGGTCGGCAGCCGGGATAGGGATTTTTTGAACGTGGGTGAGTGTTTGAGTGGCGAACAGAAACGGAGGTCGGGCCGCGGGGTGTGAACAATTGGGTGATGGGCGTGGTACACAAGGGGTGCGTGCAGTCGTAGCCGGGCCCACAGCCACATGTCGGATCGGTGCGTGAACGGAGGCAGCCGATGCATTTGGATCCAAGAACGAGGATGTGGTGAGGGAAATAGTCAAGATCGCGCATAGAAGGAGCCGGGATAGTAATGGGAGAATTGAAATCATAACAATAAGTATCGGTCGTAGAGTCGAGGGAAATACGGTGGAGGTCGAGAGTATTATTTTCGTGGTGCAAGCCAAGGGCGATTTCGCGGTATGTCATGGCGGTAAGCATAGTGAATATCCGAATTAGGGAACCCAAAACCGAGATGGCGGAGCACAGATGGGAGAGAAATGAACCCGGGATCCCAAGGAAGATAAATATGTGAGCCAGTGAAAAGAATAGCCAGGAATGGAGTAAAAAGAATTGCGCCACCGAGCAAGTCAGGCAACAACGACGGCGGGGAAGGAGACACGAGGCCGTCGAACCGAGGTGATAAATAGACCCGGATTAGCCACGAGATCCGATAAAGATCGTGTGCAAAATGCCCAGCGACAGGGATATCGCGCCGTCAAACAAGAGAGCGACAACAAGGAAGGGACAACGAGACAGAGTGACCAACACAATAGATAGGATAATCAGCCTCGTCGCATAAAAACAACAGAATTAACAGACTTACGTAATTTACGGACAGGCCTTGCGGCAGGGTACATGCACAGGACGTTATCCCGGTAACTAGCTCAAGACACTGTGCATCCGAGTCATACTCGACACATCGTTCGTCAGGGCCAAGAGCCCGACTAATGGCGGCGCTGGACGTGCAGAGCTTTGCATAGGAACCTAACTGCCGATAAAATTTAGCTTAGGTTGGATTATCGGCTGAGTAGAATATACGTACCAAATCCATGTCCCGTGAGTAAACACCCCGCTTTGATACCTTGTGTAAGATCAAACATAATCGTCAGCTCTCCGCCAACATATAGACATGTGATTACTTACCGAGTGCAGGAGGTCTCGAGAAGCCGGCGGGCCGCATTCTCTCTTCATCCTACCTGACCATCCGTGATGTTCCGAGGCAGGGACCATGGCTGACGTGTTGAACAGGACTGAATACGATTGATCATGCGCGAAAAATAAGTAACAGAATAATAAATTTGAGTGGAACATACTTACCTTTCTCCGAGGAGGAAGGGGCGTACGAGATCCGTACCCCGGATAAAATGAGTGACGAAGGTTGGGAGGGCGTCCGGGTAAAAATTAAAAAAACGTGGGGCGAAGCGAAATAGAGAGAGATGAGGCTCGGAATAAAAGGTGTGGATAAAATAGAGAGACCAAAATACGGCAATGGCTTCAACAGTAACTTCATGCCTCCGCGGGGTCCGCGGCCTGAAGAAACGGTCAAGTGATGAACCGAAAACACAAAGACGACTTACCAACGAGAAATTATGTACTCCCTCCCTGTTGACCCCAGTGTCGAATGAGTTCGTACCAGAAATAGCTGGCAAAGACGTTAATGAAAAACGTTTCGCACAGCTGGAGAACGTCGGAGTGGTAAAGTAACTGGTCTGGGTCGATGTTGAAGGTGCGATACCGTGGTGCCAGATGGCATGTCATGCGAATCTGATCAAGGGAAAAGACAGCCGTGATGCGCGAGCCGGATTGGATTGAACGAGTGGCCGTAAATAAGCCCACCAGGGCTTCTGGCTGTGACGGGATTTCGTTGAACATTTCGACATATACGAGCTCTCCCTGATAGAGATTGTATCTAGCAGGAATCTCGAATATAGTGTCGTGACCCGCTCTCACGCCTCACGACCTTTTGCGCTACGCGCCTACCTTCTTGTCTCGCCTTCTAGCGCCGACGCGCCCT
>WSTJ01000803.1:0-17902 GCA_019623705.1 Ceratobasidium sp. 428
TATCTTGTAACCGCTATTTATTGTCTTTTGGTTCGCTGCCGCCTATTTATTGTAGTATACGTGTAGTGATGATAATATACTCATTACCCCTTACAAGCACGAGACAACCAATGTATCACACTTAATCTTTATATATATATAGTACGTGCCTCAAGAGGCTCATAATCCTCAGTCCCAGCCTCATGAGCATCCGTGAGCAGCCCATATAGGGCTCATGAGACTCATGAGCACCGAATTTCTCATGAGGCTCATGAGACTCAGAGTAGATCTCATGAGCATCATGAGCCATCGATCGGGCGCTCATGGGAACCGTGAGCACTAGACACGTGCTATGTGAGTGCTCCGTGGGGTTAAACGAGCACTCACCACAGCACCGGCGCTCATCAAGCAAATCGCATTTTGCAGACGGCGGCATCGTGTTCGTCGGGGTGAGCCTTTCAATAGGCATCCTGACCAGAGCTTTTCGTCCGAACTATAGATTTGGGCGCCTTGGCACGAGTGGCGCGCTTCCTGCAGTTGGCAAGGAAATGATAGACTTTCTGCAGAGACGAGATCAAGGTTGGAGTTAAGCGCGGACAAATACAATTACGTAATAAGACAAATACTCACCTCGCCAAGGTTATCGCAGACCCAGTCCTTGTCCCCGTCAGTAAGCGAAAGGTTATTGAAGTACTGCGGGATAAATTTATCGACAACGAACTCGCGGTTCCACAATTTCGCGTTGTTCTTGGTGGACCCCCGCTTGCCGACCTTGGTCCCAAACTCATTGACAAACTGGTTTAACCAGGCCTTGTGGGCGTAGTCGAGTTTCAGGGGGATAAAGCCGGCAGCTGGCGAGAGGTCGTAGCCCTTCTCACTGCTGGCGGTATTCCGATTGCCGGGGCCTCCGCTGGATGGACCGCTAAGGTGCTCGCTGGGCAGACCGCCCGGAACCGGCGAGTAGCGACGTGAAGTGGAATGCCAAGGAGAGCTTGTGTCCTTAGGCATAGTAGATAAGAAATAAGTTAGAGGCGAAAGCGAGGGAGGGAGCTCATAATAAGGGGGGGGGGACAAAGTAAAGTGAAGTAAAAGTCCAACCGAGGGGACCGGTTTAAGTAGACATTATTGTTGCTCCTCCTGTTATATTTAAGATTAACAATATCCTACCAAGTATCCTCAATGCTCTCATATACTTAGGTCTCACATGGAGAAAAGACGATACGATAGCCTCAAATTTGTAAAAAAAAAAACATCGCATATACCCATCAAATGTGGGTCGCCACATGGATGCGGCATTCATGCCCGTGCTCAAATTCCGTCACAGAATTCTAAGCTTGAATCACTCGGCTATTATTACTGGTTAGCATGTATCTACTTTGTTGTTTCATCTGACAAGTTCATGTGCGTGCGCCCTGACATCTAAATGACAGTTGACAAAGCTCTATCCTGCACGATCCAGGACAGAGGCCGCCCACTCGGGCAAGGAAGCCAATGCAAAGCCCATCGTTCGCTTGGCAGACGGGGAGCCGACAAACCCCGCAATACAGTTGCGCAGCTTCCAAGATAAATGCGCAGCGTACATTGGCGCCAAGCTAAGACATGACAATGGATAAAGTGAGATATAATATAACCGGGCAGTCGTACCAAATCAAACGCGAACAAGGACTCCAGCGCGGTGGGAGGAAAGCTACCTACAGTATATTTGCAGGGTGGCAACAGACACAAATGAAAGCCAAATGAATCAAAGAGCGCGATTGTTTGTCCAGTACACAAGGTCCTGCCAACACCCACACGCAGCACCAGTCGTGCACTGCCAGCGGGTTTGGCTTCATACGGTATCATCCAGGTCATTCTAGCACACAGCGCTCAGTAGATGCATGTGAAATATTAGCTGCAGCATATGAATGACTTCTCTCTGAAGCCATATGCACAGCAAGGTAAAGAAGGCCATCGAACATGAAAGTGTTTACTGAAATTGAGTGCGACATACGGCGCATACATTAACTTGTTATGTATGGATCCCATCGTACATGTTGTGTGTTCAGCTAGACCTAGCTGATAAATTGTTTGTGGCAATCATATGTTCGTAACTACTCGGTTGTCCTCTACATTCTTAGGTTTATGTGACACAATGGCATACTGTGTTCGCGGTACTTATGCCATCCGCGTCAGCTCACCTAGCCTGAAGCGCAGATAGCATATCTAAATGTACCGCATATACTAACATGCCGCGTTGTTCACGTTCGAGCAAGCAATCAGGCGCTCAGTGTCAGTACGCAGCCCGATTGCTCTGCAATCTCTTTCGGTTGATTAGTGGAGTTGATCTGCGGGATTGGCGCAGCACCGCCCTCCCACCTGATTGGCGGAGTCAATAGACAAGTAAAGGGTTAGCGGCAGCGCTGTTAGTGGCGAGTGATATGATGCGGAGTGGTTTCACATTTTGCGCGCATTTTAGCGCACTTCTTTTCCACTCCTGTCGGGTAGTGTGGGGACGCATGTATCGTGACCTTAGAGCTCAAGTCTCACCATTGGTGGAAGTAGATCATGTTGCGTGTGATAGCCGCTGATGCCCGACCACCTACTTTGAAGCTCAAAACAGCCTCATCAGCAAAAGACCCTCCACCACGACAAGTTTTTCCGTCTCATGCCCGAAAACCACCCGCGACAGTTTGAGAAATTAGTGGGGAGGTTATGGTCTTTGGCGACACTGGTCGGCAGTATACGTGAATGCAGGGCCGCCGCTAGTGCTTTGGCCATCGTGACATGATCATCAACAGCTGACGTATAGTTGGTCTCAGGACTAGATATTGAAGCAATTAGGGAGGATCGGCAGTATAGGCATATGCAGGGCCGCCGTTAGCAACTCCGGAAGAATGAAATCCATCAGACACGAAGCTATATTTCAAAGTTGGATATTGAAATAACTAGTGCGATGCGTTATCTGTGCCAGCCAAATGATGGAAACCCTGAAATGGGGAGTATGCGTGGAATACGCGCAGGTAGCATATGATGCGTTCCCCACAGGCACCGTAGTACCAGAATGTTCCAAGTTTGTTTCCTGATGTGATCGGCCTAGTCATGTCATATTTTTGTTGTTGTTGTTCCTTGGCTGTTTACTTGGAATATACGAATTTCATTCATGTATGTTTTTTCTCTGACTGTTGCGGGAGAGTATTGTCCATATGATGAGACATAAAAACATGGACGCGTGTTGAGAGGAGAGTTCTCCTGATTTTTTTAACTGCTTGTGGCACATATATGTCAGGGAAAACAGGCTATATGCGTGTTGTTTTGTTTATAACGCTCATTCCATGTGTTTCAACTCATATCGATATCATCTTCACTTACATGAAAATGACAATACACACGAAATGAAGATACTGAAGAGTGTATTCTTCTGACTATATGATCGTGAACAGCACGACATTAGCAACACAATATCCACCCCCCCTCTCTATCAACCCAACGCTTTATTCACCTTCACTGCTGCCATGTCGTCGAAGCGTACTCACTGTACCGTCGAAGGTGCAGGCTCATCGAGAGTCGTTGTCGAGATTGAACACATTAACGAGGCCTCGTCTTCGTCTTTGTCGAAAAACTCAAAGCCACGCAGAGAGGGTAACAAACGCCGCAAAGCCGCCCCAAAGACCATCGAATTTCAGGTAAATGGCTCGTTACGGTCACACGCTGAAGACAACGTTTTGCTGTCCAAAGAGTCGGAGGGATTAGAGTCTATGCTACCAGCAGTGGAGGACCTGGTCGATCCATTCGCGAGCTGGATGAAAGATTACGAAGATGTAGCACATGCTACAGACCCAGTAGAGCCAGTAGAGCCAGTAAACCAAACCGACCAAGCTAGCAAAACATCGCAGCAAAAGGTGAGCGGGCTGAACGTCACATCTTTTATGATATATGAGTATTTTTTTGTGTATTCAGACACCCAACTATTACCTTCGCCAATGGAAAGCTCTTCATTGCAACTCCTATGTACAAGCGATGTATGATCGGGATAGGCCCCCTTCGACCAGCCACTGTGATCTATGTCAATCATCGACCAATTCATTCTATCGATGCGATTCTTGCGCGGGTGACTGCTGGATTTGCGAATCTTGCTTGCTGTCATCTCACCGCTTTCAACCTACGCACCGTCCTAAGACCTGGGATGGCACCTGCTGGGTTGACGCGCCGCTACATCTACTAGGATTTGTTTTCAACCTCGGCCATCGCGGAAGCGCGTGCTGCCAGAACCACTCGTCTAGTAAGCTATTAATCGGCGACCTCAATGGGTTCACCGAAGTTCAAATTCGCTACTGTAAACATTCTGATGCGCCGCTGAAGGCAATTCAGCTACTCAGCGTGGGACTCTTCCCATGCTCTGACAAACGTCCGGGGACCGCGTTCACCCTTCAGCTACTGGAGAGACTCGATGCATTTGCTACGGTAGGCCAAACCTCTGCCCACAAGGTGTACGCGGTACTCGAGCGAGCGACGCGACCTGGATTTCCCGATCACGTGAGCGACCGCTATCGCGAGTTGCTGGCCGCTTATCGCAAGTTCCTCCATGTCACCAAGTTACGTTCTGCGGGCCACCTGTTCCAACCCCATCCTGACTTGGACGTACATCCGGGCGACCAGGCGTTTGATTGTGTGGCATGTCCGCGACCGGGCTTCAACTTCGAGTGGAAGGAGGTCTCAAAGCCACCGGGTGAGCAGGATACCCCAAAAAATGGGTCGGCAGTTCTGTATGTATTGTCCTACTTTTCTGTGCTATTATGGACAAAAAACAAGATAGACACCCATAATTTTGTAGTTATACGCCCTGTTATTTGGGTGGCCATTTTTAAGTCTAATAACTCTAGTTTTTTTGACTGCTCTGCGAGATCATTTCTGCCCTATTTTTCGCACTTTCGCGTGGTACGTTTTTTGGTATATTTTAGAGTGACTTGGGAGCTCATTTAGAGTCAATTATGAGTCTTCTGGCATGGAATTTCAGGTCGTTCTACGCATATATTCACATCTTCTCACAAAAAGTGTGGACCATTTTTTTAGGTCTACTCGACGCAAAAATTTGAGGTCGACCGCGGGAAATTAGGACAAGCTATGTATATTGGGCAGTATATTTGTACATTTGAGGTCAAAAACGCACAGGATAAAACGAAAAAACAGGGTCACAAGTGTGTAAAACCACTTAAACAAGCTCAAAAATTGAGCTGTAGGTAAGGGAAGTTCAGTCGGGAACGAGGAAAAAACAGTTCAAATTGCGGGAAAAAAAATGCAAAAAGGTGTGGAAAACCGAATCGCTGATAGGGATCGTGAGGTTATAGCGAGTGAAAAACCAAGTTGCGCACCAACATAAAACATTCTAAAGCACACGGAAAATCAGAATCATGATAGCGCATAAAAGCGGCCCAATTACACGTAGAATTAGTGTCAATTCTACGAGAAAGATGACACGACATCACCTGTTCCTTGGGGCCTTTGGTGCTGTTGTTGCCGACCGTGGTGTTGTTGTTATTTTCAGAAGCACCTACATTGTCAGCCCCTCCTCTGTGGCAAGGCGGTTCACAGCAGCAGTGGCAGCGTTGGTCACTTTGTGAATTGAGAACAACAACTTTGACGCACCGGGAGGGGAGCAGCCGGTTTTGCATATATATTACCTCCATACACCATGCTGCCTTAACGGCACAAAAGTGACGCCAAGTTGTTGGTTGGCAGCTCGTTGTCGAGAGGCGGTGAGGCTTGAGTGCGGGGCGGAATACACTTTGCTTCCCTAGAGTCGGAGATGTTAACTGAAGTACTAAAATGGTGATGGAGCTGGTAGCACATACTGTGAAGCTAGAAGTTCCGGACAGTAGTGCTAGTATATTCATTGTCAGTCGAAGATTTTTCGTTGTAGTTGAACTGGCCGGAGGCCGAGAATCCTATTCCTCACCTTTCTCACTGCGTCGTCGGGTGCATATGGTATTGTCAAAGGCGATCCAGGCAGTGCCGGTGTCGTTATTGGTACTGCATTTGTTATCAGCCCTACGAATGCGGACCTTGCCGCTGCTGGCGTTGGGAGATGGTGTGACGACAGATAATAACAAACTGAAGATATTTAGCGACTCGCGGGGGGAGCGGCCAGTGAAGAAAGGGGCTGAGGAAGGATCTGCACCAACTTGAGCTAGCTGGCAAGTTGCCGTTGAAGAGATACGGTTGCGGTGTGGTGGTGGCTAAGTCGAGGCGAGCGAGATTGCTCCACACCAGATTTACAGCCGAGTGATGACGATCGTGATGTCAAGCTGTGCTCGGCGATGATCATGTGACATGCCGGCTGCTTGACTTGGACTTTTCGACGACTAGTTTGGCCAACCTCCATGCGCTCCAACGCTCCTGGCAAGCCCGATGACCTGTAGACGACGAATACGATAACCGTAGCGACGAGTGCTCCAGCGACGCCCACCCTTGCAGCGACTCCCTCCCCATGGCCAGCCTGCGCCCCGGCCCCGCCATCATCCAACGGGCCAGCTCACTCCAGCATCGGCAAGGGCATCTACTCGCCCCCCAAGCCTGGACTCTCACTCCCACACTCCCCAGTCTGCTGCGAGTTCTGCCAACTGCACGAGCGCTCCACCACTCCTGTTCTCGTCACACTCCCGCCCACCCACAACGCGCAGAGAGCCCGCAGAACGACTCGAACCGGCGACCAGGCGGGGGAGTGCGCCCCCACTCCATTTCTCGACAAAGCACTACCCGGCGTCGCCCCACGGCGAAGGAAACGCCGCCCGTTGCGCCGGCCATACTACCAGTAGAGCGTGCTCCATCACTTTGCTGATGCATATCCCTCGGTTATTCCCGAGAATTGGGACGGCAATACTCTTCTGTCCAAAACTACGTGCACCGGTTGCGGAACCACTTTCTCGCGCCCTGATGCCGTCCGCCGTCTCCAGACCGAGGTCAATGCTAAGGTGGAGAATGGTGGCTTTGTTGAGTGCCCTGGGCCAAAGGTTAGTACTATCTTCTTGCTCTATTTAGAAGTCCCAATGACATTGGCTATCGCATAGGCACATATTCGTCGCGAGCCGCGCGAAGATGTTTTCCAAACTGAGCAGTCGCCAATCGCCTCAGTCCCGGCCCCGGTCCATGCTATGCTCCTGCTTTGGCAGCCGTCAGTTGTGTTAACTACGCAAGCGCTTGGCCGCACCTGTCCTAGTTGCGCTCCCAGCCCATCCACCGCGCACAGAGAGTCCGCGGAACAAGCAGAGCCGACGGCCGGGCGGGGAGTGCACCTCCACTCCATTTCTCGACGATATACTACCCCGGCGTCGGCCCACGACGAGGGAAGCGCCACCCGTCGTGCCAGTCAAACTCATTTCCTCGACTTTTGTCCGACCATGCGCCTAGACCGCTCCCCGACGGCGCGAGCGCCAGCTTCTTGTATTGCGGCCTGCCCCAGCGGCCTGTCCCCGGCGCTGCCTTGCCCGTACCCCCACCGCCGGACGGAACACCACTCATGCATGACAGAGAACGACCCGCCCCGCCCGCGCCCGAATTCGAGTACGCGGGCAGACCGTCGCAGCAGGCGGTGCTGGCCAACATGCTCAGCCAATGCATCGACCAGGTAGACCAGCTACGCACCCATCTCGCGCGCGCCGAAGCGCGCATCGCCTCGCTCTCTGCACAACCCAATCCGAGTGCGGCGCTCGCCCAATCTGAGGCGCGCGCAGAGGCTGCGGAAGCCCGGCTCGCTGCAATTAAGGACAGCTGGCGCGGGGTCGAGAATTATCTGTACATGATGTTGAGGCGCGAGGCCGAGGCGTGCGCGGCATTTGTGCTCACGTTGGGTACCGGCGAGGTCGATGTTCCGCCCAGCGTACCCATCTTTGGCGCTGGCCCTACTGGTCCGTATCTCCCTCGTCCCCCGTCCCACCCAGCTCTGGCTCTTGCACCAAGAGTCCCACAACACGCTCGGCAAGTTCTCCTAGCCAAATCTCGTGAAGCCGGTGTCTGGCTCGAGTCTGCCGCTGACCGAGTTCAAGAACACGCCGCCGCACAAGCTTGGCCGCACCCGCCCCGACTCGGACGCCAACTCACGGCCGCACCCGCCCACCTCAGCGTTCAACACCACCCGCATGTCCAATGTCGTGCTTCCTATCCCGAGGCTCCACGCAAACAGGCTTCGTACCAGGTATGTTTTACTCTATTTATTCTTGATTAAATGTGTAACTAACATCGACATGCATCAGTATGCCTCGCCCCCAGCTGCAAAGAAACCCCGTCTCAAGCTTTCAGTCCATCCAGATGACCGGCCCCGCGTTGAACCCGCTCCAGTATTCCGCCAAACCCGTCCAGTACGCTTCTTCTCCCCAGTCAGGAAACACTCAGACAACGGACGTCGCGGACGTTGACAAACTAAAACAAACCCTGGAGCGACGCGAGGCAATGGGGTACCAGTGCGAGCTCGGGGACTAATTCTTAAAACGCCTTTGGTTGGACGGCGAGGAGGTCGAGCCTAGATACGCCCCCTCGGATTTGGGCGAAGACAACGAGGATGACAAAGACGCTGAGTTCAAAGACGAAGGTGAGCACGAGCCCAAGTTGCAATACCATCGTTCACACTAGCTCAATTTTCTACTCGTTTGCCGCGTTTTTTAAGGAAATTTCGCCTTTTTTTGAAGAATTTGGTACTTACTTTTGTCGTTCATTCCATCGCGGTTTTCAGCACTTACTTTTTTTCCACACTTAGTAGACCCGTTTTTTGTGTGTCCATTTTTGATGCTCTCACAGCCATTTTTACGCCTTGATACATGGAAACTTTGATTACTCTACTTTAGAATGTAACTGCTTTTTTAGTACACTTGGGCTTAATATTGGTTGATGAGATTTTAGAGTTGAAAACTCCAAAAAACAACTTTTGGTATTACCAAAAATCCCATTGCTGACTTCGCCGTAAAATTTTCAGATCTCGGCCGTGAGCCTGAGAGTGGAAAAACAGGTTTTTTTGGCTAATTTGTCAGTTTCGCAAATATCGACCCAAAATTTAGGTCGGATCCTTTGTACAGTGAAGGATGAGATGTAAGTAATCTATTGTCATTGTACTGTCAATTAACCATACTAATGATGCCAATAATGAAAACGTAGGCCATGGTTTCGAGCTTGGTATAGCTACGACGGTAACTTTCAAAGCTACCGCAAGCAGAAAAAGGTCGATGCTGGAGACGTTTGTTTTTCGGATGGGCTTGCCTATTTCCCACCCAACGAGACTTACGACAACTGGATCAGTTCGCAGCCAGAGCCCAAAAAGTCCGAGGTTAGTACTATCCATTTCCCAACGTTATTGTCATTAATTATATTCGTAGGAGAAACCAAAATGCGACAACCATAAGGCTGGGAGGGATAACTCGGTTAAGGCTGCAAACCGAGATATCACCGGCGTTGGAGCATTCACCTGCACGAGTCACAGTTGTGTTGCTCCTCGCGGCATGGTTAATTTTCGTAGGGGAGAAAGGTAAGTACATCGATTGTATTGTTTATTGACACGTTATTCTGAAACAATACTTAGACAGATTTACTGTGATATGGCGTTTGCAGCTATGTACAAACACTGTAGCGCGCGTGGATGGTTACCTATCGGCATGACTTACGACGTCTGGTGTCATTGGTGGGTGAATTTCTTTCGGCGCGCGGCTAACCTGCCTCCCGAGTATGAAATCCCTGAAGACTTGGATTTGGTCGGCGCTGTCGGTAAATGGCATCTGCTCGGTCACATACAGGAGTGCTGGATTCGGTGGTCCCTCGATTACTTGCAGCATGTAGGCCGACTGGAAGGCAAAGGTCCTGAGCGAGTCTGGGCTCATTTCAACGAGCACTCGGGAAGTACGTCTGAGCAAGGACCCGGCCAGCGCATTGACAGTATGAACAACATCGCGTACGGCTGGAATTTTTGCAAGGGGATCGAAATGCGTAAGTTACATTGTTCATTATGTTTGCCCTATTTACCGGTTATCCCATTAGACATCTGCCTCCCGACAAGATATTGCGATGCATTGAAATCGCGAGGGAGGGAGTTGACCAACCACGAACGGTTGAGCGCTAGTCTTCCCCGCAAGACTATCCTTGATTGGGAGTTGGAGCCGATTGTGGCCGAATACAAGGACGGAAAGTGGTCGAGTCCGTTCATGGACCCGACGGTTACTGGTACGTTAAAATTGATCAACTTGGCTGAGTGGGATAATCATGTATTATCATCTAGGCGGCTTTCAAGAGACGATACAGGAAGAACGTGAAAACGAGAATATAGAGGTGCGCGGAAGTGGTAAACGAAACGGCGCGGTTTGGTGGTTGGTTGAAGGGATTGAGATTGAGCACAACGTGTGAGTACTGTGTCCTATCTCGTAGTGCCGTAATATTTGTTTAACTTGCATTCAGGCAAAATCTCAAAGACGAGGAGAAAAAACTAGGCTCGAAACTCACCCCCGGGCAAGCAAATGGCGTAACGTCAAAACGTATTAAGTTACGCGACCGGATTGATGCGTTCTTGGAGAAGCGGCCTCTATATCTGCTCGATATCGGCGATCCGGATCGTCCCCGCCCTATCGATTTTGTTGGCGAGGATGGCGACTGGGCCCAACCTGTGGACTTGGGACTACCGTCATCGTACCTATATGCTACCTTGATCGACGCCGGGCTGTCAAAGATGGCGGATCTCGAAGCAAAGCTTCGGCGTGGCGTATGCAGGGATGCACTGGAGTCCGTAAAACGGCAGCTTAGAGGAAAGGCTGCAGCCATCAAGCACAAGAACAGTTCTTCTGAGATAAGTGGTACAATGGCCGTCACACGTGCTGAATCTGCGATCCAGACCCAAACGGCCAAGATCTTAAAAACCCGCTGGCGATATCTCAACTCCCGCGAGGCTCTGCTACAAATCAAGCCGACCGAAGCCGATCTGCTTGAGTATTTAGACCTCAAGATCGAAGACCTAAAGCCGCTCGGGTTGTATTATAAGTTATACGGCCAAACAACCGGACACGGAACGACGTCGATGTCATGGATCTGGAGGAGTGCAGTCGCTCGTAACGAGGACGAAGCGGAAATCGAAGGTAAGCATTACTGAATATATTTCACATAACATACGAATAGCTTATACTACGTATATAGCTTTAAAACCAGAATGGTTCAGATCCAGAGAACGCTTCAAACGCTGGGACGAACAACTGGTACTCACAAAACGCGAGATGATAATGACTATTCGGTCATTCCAATCCCACCAGGAGATTTGGGAGTGGAAATCCCGTAACGGACAGGCTACCCCTGGCATGAGGGCTTACGCGTGTCGAAGAAGCCGATTTTTCGCCAATTTGTCGCGTCAAATGCTTGAGGCATGTCTCGAGCATCTGAAGGTATGCTTATTGTACATATACTATCCTTAGGCTAACTTTGTACATTTAACGTAAAGGACGACACTGTTCGCCTACCCTGGGCGGAAAAATGGTTGGCGGCTAACACGTCTGGTAGGCAATTCTAGGCTATTAGAGACTTTAGGCTCGGCCGTAATTCCGGCCGTGAAATTCCGGCCGCCGGGCGCTTATTTTCCGGCCGTCGACCGAACCACCACGTTTTACAACGCGAAACCATTACAACCATAGTCTAAACTTCGATATAAGCTTACAGAGCAGGCATTAATGTATCATAGGGCAAAATTGGACGGCTAGGGCGACTGTCTGTCAACACAAATCAAGGGCTTGTTCATCCGGGTTGTCCTGCCTGCCTGATATTTGTGGCCTTCAAAACTCCTATTCCAACAACGCGGTAGTCATGAAGCTAGTAGGCTAGGTCACTGAAAGTCTCATTCAAGTAGTTTCACCAGCGATTATGAACCTCTACCGTGGTCAAAACGGAAAAAACGGCCGTGCATCAGGCACGACCGTAATTCCGGCCCCGAGAACTCAAACTATGTCAGCTTACCGGTCGCTTCGTCATATATAGCAAGACTTCAGACTCTTACAGTACACTCTTAATGTGACTAGCTACACTATATTAAAATATAATGTCGATCTATACAGTTCGCTAAGAGAAATTATAAAATTCGTTGGCGGGACGAGCAATTTTCGGCGCTTGTCGGCCGGAAAATTGCAAATTCCGGCCGAGCCTAAAGTCTCTATTGAAACCCCAAATGACTGAAGCTGTTTTGTTTTTGTGCAGATAACGCTCTCACTCGAACCTGTATCTAGCGAACTCCTTTAATATTGTATAATTTATATCGGTCCCATTATCAAGGTCACGTGTGCTATTTCTGATTATCAAGATCCCAAGGATCGTAACACGCGCTAGCCTTGAGTTGGCGTTCTCTCGTTACCACGACTGGTACAACGAGTCGCCTCGAACTTACCCATACGACATATCTCGAGGTCAGTAGAATTATTTACCGTAAATCTTGATGCCAGTAACGGTATCACACCGCTTTGCTAATACTTTCACCTGTTGGCGCGACCAGATTTATATGCAGAGAGAAAGGCCCAAGTGGGACGACACCGCTCTGAGAGCGCTATGCGAAGGCTTGGACGTGAAAATGTTCGGTCCGGGGGGTTACGATCAGGTTAGTGGGATGTATGATGCAACACCGGTACAACTAACTTACACTAATCTCAGTTTATCGCTGATATCGTCCGCGACTTCAGAGCCGAGGAGGAGATGGATTGCGTTGAACGAAATAACGCTGGCAGTGGAAGTCTTTCGTCAAGCGTAAGTCCGAGGGCCCCTTACTGCTAACTTGCCCAAGTGAGCGAGCCTAACAAATAAATACTTCGTGTTCGTAGATAAAGAAACTTCCCCAGGCGTCACCCAAACAGGCGACGAATCCGAAAAAGAAAAAGGTAAGGTAACATTTTGCTTCAGTCGCATTAACGAGCTGGACCCAACTCAAATTTCATAGGCATCCTCGGGCTTAATTTTGTCCTCGCAAGGTCCAAGTGCCTTGACATCGTCGTCTCGGCCGGCACGATTAGGCGAGCCGAAAAATCTATCGTCGCTTGAGGAAGGTAGGCTGTTGATGAGTAAACTATGCGCCCCCAGCCTGCGCCAGGAGCAACGCGGTGCGATTACGGCGCGAGGAATCGACGAATCAATTACACCGTCCAACCCCTGTTCGCCAAAGTCTCAAACCAGCCAGTCATCCATTCCGTCAACTGTTCGTGCCAGCACATCCTCCTCATCGTCGCCTCCCTCCCCTTTGCCGTCCGTGTGCTCGTGTAAATCTGAATGCTTAGTTGATGAGATGATCGGCCAAGTTTGATGCTGCTGCTTATTTAGTCGTTATGAATATGTTGTTTTTCGTTTTAACTAAAACCATCCGGCGCCGCTAATCGGATATAAGCTAACAATAACTCGGATTGAACCACTGCAAGTATTATGCTACTTAACACGCAGAACGAGAATAATTGAGTAGCACGGTCATGTTATCACTCTACTCAACCAAGTGCATAGACTACAATACCACCGGTATATCGTCAAACTTGGCGTGAGGGACATTGGATACGGGCAACAAGGCGTTACGTACCTCACCCGATAATAAGATGCATGCGACACAATGATAATACAACCATTGCGACAAAGTGATTATCAATCCATTGGTACGATGTATGACATGAGCTTGAACTAGAACTTATCGCTTGGCACATACAGAGTACTACAGCTACCCTAGAGTGATGATATAGTTGTCAGATCGTAGAGTGAGTATGCTACGCCGCGTGTAAAATGACCATACGGAAACCGTGCAATCAAAGCGACACCTCGCTATAATGCCGCCGGCCGCATGGTCTTTTCGTGTGTCATCTGCGCAAAGGGTAGATACCGCCAAGCGTTTCGTGTAAGTGGATACGAGTGTTAGTCCTTTGCGGGACCAACATATGTTTGTGTGCTTTTAATACAGTGTCATTGTCAAGCTACCGTTAGCACAAAACTGACCAAGTGAAACGACAGTATGTACCTGATATCGCCAAATCTACTTGCCGTTTGGGCGAGAAATGTATTTGACAATACTTGCCCACCGCACACTAATTCACGGACAGCTTTTTCATTCGAAGTATTCTCTGTACAAACTATAAGTGGTAATAAGTGTGGCGCTAGCGGGAGTTGTAGTGTGCTGACCCGTATCACCAGTTGCTCCGAAGGCGGGCACTAGCAGCGTGTATACGTTGCACTAGTCTGTGCCGCAGTATGGTAGTGGGGGTATATAGTCAACACTGTGAGTACACAAAATATACGAGCAAAGTTACAATACCTGCACGGTACTGTCAGAGTTGAACGCGCGTTATGGCGAGCGGTCGAATCGGCAATACAGGTCCGATGCCCATATCAAAATCGTGCTGAGTGTGAAAAAAGATAATGCCGCCAGCGGTATTATTATCGTGAACATCAACGGATCAAGCAACCGAAAGCGTCGAGTGTTTAGTCAAGGCGGCGCTGGGAGCGCGTGTATGCTGTACTGATGCGCGCTGCCCGCCGTTAACGGGCTACCGTCAATTCTACTACGGGTGTATGAGTAAGTAACATCAGGAAAAACCTGGCTCACAAATTAAGGTTAAGTATGGCTAATTAGCCTTAATTATTGAGTTAGCAGGTTTAGCTACCCCCCCCAGGTCTGTAGCCCTAATTAGACCTAATTAGAAAGGGGGGGTCTCTAATTATCCTCAATTATCCTCAATTAGGGCCAATTATTGGTGGATTATGATTTACAATTTTGCTTTCTTTTTCACATATGGGAGCCTAGAGGCTTAGTAAGCACCCCTACAGTGCTCTGGCAGCTCAAAATGCTTGCAAAGGGTGAATTATCACCAATTAGCCTCAATTAGCCCAAATTAGCCCAAATTAGAAAAATCCCGTTATTTAGCCATAATTACCCAGTCAACATCTAATTGAAAATCCACATTTTCCTGATGAAGTAAAGCAACAATACTCAGCTTGTATTGGCAAAGTGCCATGTTATGTGAGCGGATCGATGGATTGACGATAGAGTTGCCAACTAACGTCAAAACCACATGAAATAGCGGAGAACAGCAATAGTGGTCAAGGACAAAACTGCGCTAAGTGTGAAGAAAGACAGCACGGCTAATGGTATTATCGTTTCAGATGTCAACGGCCAAACCGACCAAAAGCGCCGAGCGTTTAGTTAAGGCAAGTATGTATGCGGCACTGATTTGTGCCGCCTGCCGTTAATGAGCTGATGTCAGGCCGCAATGAGTGTATAAATGAGCGAATAAAGTGACAATACTTAGCTGGTATTGGCAAAGTGTGATGTTGTGTGACCGCATTGGAGAATAGATAATAGAGCCGCTGATATCGTCATTTTGTGTATCATCTGCACAAATGATAAACACCGCAAAGTGTTTTGTGAGCACCTTAGTTAGTGGTATGTCTCTGCTACGGTAGCTCGAGCGCGTGCAGGGGAAAGGCCGGGTATGACATTAGTGTATTCTCGTATGACGTACTTTTTCAGTATTGTACCTTTTTGTCAAATCAAAGCTATGCGAGGATAGCAGACACGTATTGTGAGATTACCACCCATTCGGAATAGTCATTGTCCACTATTAGGTATATTGTCATTTCGCTTCTGAGCGAATGGTAATGACATTGTCAATGGAGCACACGCCGTTTAGCACTGCGAGAACTGTTACTTAACAGTGATATTTGTTGTATGGATAGCAACGTCCCCTATGGGCTAGCACATAAGTACAGTAGTGTATTGTCAACTCGTTAACTCTGCGCTTTGTCCGATGGCGATACTGTCCACGTCAGGAAAAACCTCCCCTTTCATTAAGATCTGGGGTTTCAATTTACCTAAATTTAGGCCATTTAGCAAATTTAGCTAAATTCAGCTAAATTGACCTAAATTTCATAAATCTGGTGCCAGAAGCCACCAGACATGCCCTAAGCCCTCCCAGCATACACTAGTAGGCCAGAAAAGTGTTTTGAGACAGATCTGGCACAATTGGAAATTCCTAAATCCAGGGTAAATTTACCTAAATTTACCTAAATTGAGGACCCCCCCAGGCAAATTTGGGTGAATTTGGCTGCACGAAAAGGGGGGGGTCGTTAAAGTTCTAAATCCCTAAATTTTGCTAAATTTTGCTCAGTTTGGCTGAAACTTAACACCCCATTTTTCCTGACGCACGCCAATCACGCAAACTATTGTACCGCTTCCGTATAACCGAGCTGAGTATTATCACTATGTTTTGGTACACATGAGTAATGTTGGTAAGCGATGCGTGTACCGTTCACCTTGATTGCACCATCATTTGACAATGATATCGCGCTGTAAGGATGAGACGCGTGACTGTATTGGCTTTTAGTTGTCGCACTTATACAGTAAGCACAGTACTGTTTTGTCACTCTGTTGCTCCCTTTTTTGGGTGAAGATATGAGTAAACCATCATACCAACGTCCGGCACAGAGTAAAAGCGTAACTAGCAAAAGTAGAGATGTAAGTATTGTCAACAGTATTGTTCCCCCGTCGACATCGTGAAACTACAATGCAAGACAATTTCACACACGGATTTTATTTTGGTGTATCAAACCTGCTCACACGATACTGTGGTAATACGGACACTGGTGGCATTAGTACCGCAACATTAACAGCGTGATGTACTGTACAATAACCTTGTGTAATTTTAGGATCGTCACCTTACCACTCAAAGTTACGGAAAGATGATGATACTCTATCTATTATCGCTCACTTTCGTCGTTCAGAGCACGAAGCTAGCAGGTACAATACTCACACACGGTATTGTTACTACGGTATTTTCATTTTGACAGCCCATTGACGATAGTCTATGATGTATTGTGTACCATACATCATTAACTATCACCACGCAACGCGTGACGGGTACAGGATAGGGGACAGAACCCCCCGAGACGGACCCCACGCACCAGTAGGTAGGCCAAAACCTCACGGGTATTGTGACGAATGAAGTCGTCGTGCCGGCAGTGTCATGACACGCGACCATAGTCTTGCCGGGAGGGGGTCGTGACGGTGAATGATAATACCTTTACTGAAGTGACTCCGTTGCAGATCTGGACTGGCTTGACTTATCGCAGCCCATATCGACGGACCAACGGCCGTTGCTCGGTTTTGAAGTCCTTCTCGAATTACCTTCCCGCCACCACCTTGCTCCACTTCGACCAGTTCACTCTTGGCATCATCGCTGTAGTTTCGAGATGAGGCGAGCGCACGGCATCTACATTGCCGGATCATTATAAGCCTGACCCTCATGTTTCTTAGGTTACCTCAACAACTCGTACGACCCAGCCCAATAGTATCTCGTATGAAAACGTAGGACAAACTATCTTAGCTGGTTTCCCAGCGAGTTTCTTGCAGCTTGGTTCCCCACTATCACTTCGGCCACTTCCGACATCAAACATCGGTTTCCCGACGGGCTTGATCGAACCTTGGTCCCCCACGACTCGGCCTCTCCCGGTGTCGTCCCTGGGCGGACATACTACATTCAGCTTCCTCAATCCATGGCCCCCTCATAGACGAACAATCTCGACACCTCGCTGATGCGCGGCTCCTCGCTACCTCTCCCTATCACAAACAGTACTTTCCTTACTCTACCTGCTTAACCTGTCCCTGCGCGAGACCAACGCTACCCGTGATTCGTCCGCTACCTCTCCGTGACCGTCGGTAGACAATTCAGGAGGCAGATCAGGCCGCCCCAAACCAGATTAAATACACTATACGCGGTTTTCTCGGCTTGCCCCACCGGCTCTTCGATCTATAGCAAAACCACAACGCGACGACAGAATTCCAACTCGAAAGCTAGTCCCCACCCCTAGATTCATACCTCCAGGTTATTCCACATATCCAAAACCTGACTATGCAGCGCGTCTAGTTCGAAAAGCGTTGAAAATCTGCCGCGCCGCGAAACGAGAGTTTGGCTCTAACCTTCCA
>WSTJ01000804.1:0-17902 GCA_019623705.1 Ceratobasidium sp. 428
CCCCTTCCCTCCCTTCTCCAATCTCGATACTTGCCGGTCGTCTCGTCCCACGTGTAGCTCGGAACGTCTTCTTTCTTACGGCTTGGATGTGCGGGCATTTGTAATGGACCTATCGCTCCTTTCGCTAGAAGGATAGGAGGCCCGAGTGAGACTGATCTGGGCATCAGCAACCAGAGGAGATCTTATATATTCACTTAGACTATATCTTTGTCAAGAGTCAGCTGCGCTTACGCGCATATACACCGCATCAACCTAGCAAACAAACGAACGGCTGAGCAGCACATCTCATCCCCCGCCAAGCCTCAATTAATTTTACACAAGAACAAGGTAAACACTTACGGCAACAAACCTACACACCGGAGAGCAAGAACGAACCCAACCCACACAACAAAAAAGTCTCAGGTCTCAGCCCCAACACACTTCTCCGACCTCGACAGGCAAACTTCGACTTCTTGCGGTAGCTCCGCTCGCGGCCGGCGGTAAGTGCCTGGGGAGGGATCGTAGGGAAAAATAAGCTAACATGAACTAACCGTAGCGATAACGTAAAAAATCACGCTATACCCGTGGACAATCACCTAGGGAGGAGGGTCAGTGATACGACGGAAGCGAAACGTTGTTGATCGATCTATCTATCCATCTAGGCTTGGGAAATCACAGATCCTGATACAGTATGTACAAATCAAGGATCCGTAACCTACCTGCCTGGCGCGCGCGTATCATTTATCCACGCTCTCGTTTCCTTGATCCCGGCTTTGTGCTGATATATCCTAGCAGAATGTGCGGTAAACCGAACAAGGAGGATGAACAACGGAGTCTATAGCCGTATGTTGTGGCTGGAATGAAAGCACCACCGCTCTAGCAGGTCCCGATATACAAAACACGTTTTTTTTCCCGCATTTGTATTCGACCGGCATGCATGAGAAGAAGAAGAAGGCAGGTAATAATCGGCTGCGAGAGAGAAGATTGAGTGACACTACGCCAGGGGGACGGTATGGGGCATGCGGATCGTTCGATTTTTGGACATGTCCGTGAGAGGAGCCATATTTGTAGGTGTTTGAGGCTGAGACGAATAAGCGCCGGGCTGCTAACTCTGTTTGCCTGTCTGCTCTTACGTCCATCGTGTGTGGTCAAGCATGTCGGTAAGCGCTCTATAAAAAGTTCTTTTAAGGATCTTAATTAATTTTAATTATAGGACATAGGAAAAGAAGAGGAAGATGTGAACATGGGCGATTTATTCGACGAGCAGGCGGTGGATGCTGAAGAGGGTCAGGACGCGACCGTTGCAGACCTTTTCGGAGACGAGGAGGCTCCAGAAGAAGATGCTCAAGTGGCTGAGCGGTGAGCAAACTATAACTGTTCAACTAGAATGAACTAGAATGCTGATTATTTGGAATTAGGCAATCATCTCCTACGCCGTCCTTGCGCGGATCCGACGGCGATGGGTTAACCGAGTCTGAGCGGAAACATCGTAAGGCGATGGAATATGAAGAAGAGGAAGGAGAACCTGATCCACCGCAGGTGATGCGTGAGGCAGAGGTTAATATACCGAAATTGCCACTACCGACGAGCTCTGAAGGACAGGTACGTTTCGGCCCGACGTGATAATACTACATAACATTAACCTGAGAGAAATGGCCATAGTACTGGATGATGCGCATGCCAAACTTTCTCAAACTCGATACCAAGCCGTTCCACCAAGACACGTACGAGGGGCCACAGGAAGACTACGAGGGAGAAGATAGGAAAGAGAGCGCAACCATGTTGGACGTGACGAACACGATCAGGTGGAGATGGGTCCAAGGCGAAAACGGACAAATGGCATGTTTCACTAGTCTACCTTGCAACAGGATATACTTATACCCTCCTTTGACAGAAAAAAGAATCCAACTCACGGATCGTTCGTTGGTCGGATGGCTCAATGTCTCTCCAACTCGGCACCGAGATCTTCGACATCACTTCCAACGTCGACGGTGTCCGTTCAAGCGTTTCGACTCAGCTCTCACAAACTCAAACACAAACACAAACTCCGACCAAGCGCCCAGCCGGACTAAGCTACCTCTACACCCAACACAAACACGCCGGCGTCCTCCAATGCGAGGTTCCGATCACAGGTACAATGACGCTCCAACCGACAGGAATGTTCTCCGCGACGCATAAACAACTCGTCCGAGCCGTTGGTCAACGTCATTCGCGGACTACTCGACTCCGTCTTGCGCCTGAGCCGACGATGGATCCCGAACGCGAACAGCGCGAGTTGCAAAAGACTGCGAACCGGACGGCGAGACCGCGTAAACCGCGTGCGTCGACTGGTGGATTTGGAGGAGGTGGAGGCGGTGGCGGGCGCAAGGGCCGAGCGTCGATGGCTTCACGGAGACGAGACGACGTGTTTGCGTCGGACGACTCGGGCGGGGACGTCCATTCAGATTCGGACGACGGGTTCGACGGACGGAGAAAAGTCCAGGCTGCGCCGAAGCGTGGTGGAGAGTACGTCACCGACGAATTTGTTGTTTCGGACGAGGACGATGAGTACGCGGGAGGTTCGCCTGGCGGCAAGAAGCGGAGAAAACGTGCTGAGGAAGCGGATGCTGGGATGGATTCGTTGGACGAGGCGGACGAGAGGATCGAGCGCGAGGCTGCCAAGAAGCGTAAGCGGGAGAAGGAGGAAGGAAAAGCTGGGGGTGATTCTGATGCCGATGCGAATGGCGATGTCGATATGGAGGATAGTGCTGACGAGGACGAGCATAGTATCCGAAAGGCAGGTGGAAAAACGAGGAGCAGGAGGCGCGCTGTCTCATTGGAGGACGAAGATGGGGATGAGTAGAGTGCGTTTGCGTTGCCCAACCTATCTGGGCTCTGTATGCTACTAAGCTATATCGCATCAAAAATGATTACGCTTCTATTTTAACATTTTGACATAGTTCAGTGGTAATCTGTAAGTACTCCATTCTCATCCCACCGCCCCATCGGCTCAAGCTCTCTCACGACATCTTGATTCTCCTTGTTGTTGTGGAGCAAGTTTCTCAAAGTGAATAACGCGTGCTCTCGGATATCTACGTCAGCGTCAGCTTCGATTCGGGCGCGGTTCGTCAAAACACGTACACGGATTCCTGTCATCTACAGCGCATAGGCCAAGCACTACTTGTATTCCTCCACGTTCTCGTATACGATCTTGGATACTTTTGTCGTCGTGAACAATAGTTCCCAACAATCGAATTAGGTCACGCTTGACAAACTGAAAGCCGGATACATCTGGCGAGACGAGTTCGTTTTCGGATGAGGTATTTGGGAACTGTGGCCTGACTTTGCCAAATTGAATTCGAGGAAGTAATTGGTCTAATTGGCGTAGGACGTCTGGGCAGGTAACGTTATTGAAGTTTAAGTTATATGCCGGGAAACGACGCACCAATGATGAGTTCTACATACGAACTCTCTGCACTTCTGAGATTATCCAGAACAGGCCGGCCACCATCTATCGATCTCTCCCATACAAGTTGCTCAGCCATCAACCCGTTTGCGAGCATTTGTGATACTAGAACGGTAGCCGTGGCTGTTTGCGGGAGGTTTTCGTTAGGTTGGCCGTCGACCAAGTCCGCACTCATCCATGCGTTCGAGGTGCGAAGGAGGGAAAGGAGTGTCCGAGTAAGAAATTCGTTGACGGAAGGTGTTGTGTTAACCGTGTAATCAGGTGATTGGGTGTACCCGTCTAGGAGCTTGAGCAGTGTGATCTGGTGTGGCGAGATTGTTCCGTCGGAGCTGTTTACCGCATAGGTCAATCTTCGGAGGCTGACGTGGGTATAAGAGCTTACGGTTGTAGTGACGTATATAATGGACTAAGCCCACCGTTCTCGAACAGTTTTACGAATATTTGGAATCTAGCGTGAATGAGAAGTGTAAATGATATGCTAGGTCGTAAGGAGGGAGCCATAGACTACTTACATCAGCTGAAACTGGTCTGCTCTACCTTCATCTTCATATGTTCTATCCGCAATCTCAAGTAGTGCAGTATACGTTGCTCGTCCGCCAACTCTTTCTGCAATCACTGGGCTAGAAATCGGAATCGTCCAAATTGGACCATACAACGGAAGTAAGGGCTTACATGAGTTGTGGACTCGAAGTTAGCGAATTAAGAATAAACACGAGAGTTGAAGTCACGGATTTCTGTTCTGAATATGCTAATAATCGCCTGAGCTTGTTTTAATATAGTCTGCTAGCGAGGAAGATGTAGAGACTCACGTCAAGATGTTGTCCTGCTCCAATAAATCCATGTATTCCGCCCAGACCATTGCGGATGTTGCTTCATTGCCTGTAATCATATTGGCAAGACACTGAGCAAGTAGCGTAGTTAGCCCATGGACTATATGTAGTAATGAAAAAAGTCAGTGATAGGCAATCAGTACTTCGGCGATCCGAGCTGACATTCCATGACTTGAGAGTTGTAGAATGACGTTAGGAAATGCAATAGCTTTCGTAGACTTGGTTCGCATCTCCTACGAGGATGAGTGAGTCACGACTACGTCTTCATTTAATATAAGTGTAGGTTTACACACTTGGTGACCCAAAGTTGGTTATCGGAGTTTCCCGCTGTTACGTTCCTCGTGAGTCTCGCAAGAGCACGAACCAGCTCGACGCGTAGCTCTTCGACCTTTATGCATGATTCTTCTATAGCCCAAAGCTCAGAAACACATTTTGAGAAAGTTGGGTTGGCTCCGATTTGCGTTCTATCAGTCATGGGGGTCAAGATACAAGCAAGCAGATTGCAAGTCGGATGCGTGCCTTTGTCCGGCGTCAAGAAGGGAGGTACCAATGTTCTGGAGCAGTAAGACCAAGGCTGAGGTAGCTGCAGCATCAGAGGGTTCATCGACTATACGTTCTGTGAGTTGCTGAAGGGCTCGGAGAGGATCAGTGGAATCGTTGGAGGATGTGAGATCCATATGAAAATTTTAGGAGCCCTGGAGATGATCCACCCTAGCTAAAGAGAGCGAACACTTTAGGAGTCTCTCACTTATTTACTCGACCTAGATAAATAAGTGATTGACACAGACAACCTGGTCGTGGTCTTCATCGCTCCCTACCATCACGTGATAGAGGCTGGCTTCTGAGTCCTGACTGTACCGCCACCTGCCACCAACATGACCACAACCACAACACCTCAGCTCCTCCCACTCCATATCGAATATGATGGACCTGCACCGATAGAGACTTATTTCAGTGTCGAACGAGACGAGAAGGGAAACAAGGTTGCCGCGTTCCGCGGGCGAACAATGTACGGCGTAGACTTGACGTTACCAGATGGATATGCCGGGGTCGTACTTCCAACGGGCGAGGAAAATCAGGCCAAAACCCCAAAGAAAAAACGAGGCGTGATTGATGTCGACGCTGAAGATGAGAACGACGCGTCTGGAACGCGACTTGGACCTGGGCAAGCGTTTGACAAGATTGGGTTATGGCGCGCGGACGTTCCGGTCGACCTAAAGTCTGATGAATATGCGCGTGCGCTAGATGAGTGGACCAGGATGGCTGCGTTGGTGAGTTTTATATCTCCTTGTTTGTGTTTATACGTGCGACGTTTCAACATCAAACACGCCAACCCCCAAGCATATATTGACGCGTTTTGTTTCATGTTCGCAGGTTCATGCTCCAGAGGAAGATGAAGTCGAGTCCAACCATACCTGAGATTATGAGCATCAGCGATTTAAGTCTCCTAGACCGTTTCATCTTAGTTTATTCGAGCCCTAGCTTCTGCTATTCACCCTTGCTAGAGAAAGAATGAGCAGCAGGGTAATCTAGAGCCTATTAGATTGGTGTTACGAACTGCTACTTGAATGTTGTATGACTTCTGCTTGGGACAATAGGTGTACCATGCATATTGTGCCGAGACTTATTCAATGTCGCCAGCTACTCGTCTCACCACCAGTGTATGCATTACTAGGCCATTATTGGAAGACGTGCGTCGTATACTGTGCAGATAAATGATTGTGGTGCATAGTGTAGCGAATCGAAAGCTAGGGGTTGTAACCATATCACCATGCAGAATCCTAGAATAACGACTACACACCAGCATGATTTGGTTGTCAACAACTGGGAGGTCAATTGAGCAAATGTCTAAGAACAACCACCCGTGATGCCGTCGAATTAATTTTGTACTCTAATTTTGCTGTCCGTATTGGCATAACTAGTTTCCCGCATTCACTTGTCAACGCCCTCTGTGGACCGAGAAATAACTAAATTTCAGGTACCCAAAAGTGCCCGACTCCAGGTGGTACTCACCCGAAATCCAGGGAGTAAAAAATGAGGTATCCGAAATTTAGTGAGTCCGTACTGACTTTCAGGTCTCCGGGTTTTTTAGGTCTGCCTAAAATGTCCGACTTCAGGTGAGATTGACCTGAACCCAAAAATGCCTACCTGAAATTCAAGGGTTTTCCTTTCCATAGAGGCCGTTGAGCCATGGTATAATATGCCTTAAAGAGTTCTCGCATGATTAAGGATCGCGACCCAAAGAATCGCTTTCCGAGCTCCAGTCCCGCGGCTAGAATGTCTCTACCCCAACTCTGGCTGCTTGTGGATCCCGCGCTTATCAGACCCACACCCAGTATGTTTATACCCTTTCTGGGTTTTACCCCCTAACACAGTAATATGGAGACAACAGAGAGGGTTGTTTGAGAGCGAGAATTTGTAAGAACAACCAGGCAATAGCGAGTACAGAATCTACCTGATTATTGATAGCGCCGGACAGGCGAAAATAGGCAGTCACATGGGTTGCATATAGCGACTTATGAATTATAGAGCGAGACCCATACAATTATTAAAAAAGGATCAACTATGGATCGTTCTGGTCTTTATTGATATTGTACGTGTACTTTTCTCCCCTCTTGGTATCTTTTATTATTTGACGAATTTCGGTTCGCAAACCCAGAAGAGCTGGGGAGTCCCCTCTCGAACGCTCCGTATAGGTCCAAACCCAAAGAGCAGCAGAAAGTTGATCAGGAGATAGTGCATACATTATGACCACAAATGCCTTTGACGGGTCGCTGAATAACCAGTTGTCTGTTAAAGCTATAGCTTGCATACAGGGACCAAAGCACTCACTAGTTTCGGATGACCTCTTGAAGTTTAACGCACAACGTCATCTGAGCGTCCGCATATGTGAGCCAATTGAAGCGTTGTCTACCGAGTAAGTAGTCTCCGCTGCCAAACGGAATATCAAGGTTGAAGACGAAAGCACCTCGCATACGAGTGGCAATAAATTTAGAGTGCTAGTGGGGACATAAATACTCTTACTTTATGAAAACACAGAAACGTTTGAATGGCTTACCGCATATTCCATTACTTTAGGTATTTCGCCCCTTAGTTTTGTAAAGTTCTCCCGTGCTTTTTTGGTTGCATCGTCGTTGCTCCTAGTATCGCACCAAATCAGACGCTGGGAGGCTGGAGCATGCCGGCCAAATAGGGCAACCAACGCCGGAGTAAGTTGGTCATAGGCAGGTTTTCTGAAATCACAAATATAGTCAGTAGTAACCCTTAGATATGCGATAGCTATAATGCACTTACCTGCCCATGGCGTTTCTGTTTACAACTCCTCTGAGTAGTGCATCACTAACATCTAAATCCAGCCTGTTAGTAGGTTGAGTTCCCCGTTGAGCCATTTGCGAGGTTCCTTGCGCTGGCGGAGCCGTGTAAAACGCGGTTGGTTGCAGCATAGTCGATGGATAGGTCTGAGCGCTGAGAGACTGGAGCCCGCTTGCATACATAGGGAGGGGCGTGAATTGATTAACGCAAGTCTGCTTGTGGGTCTCCCAAAGCTCTTTCTACCCATCCACCCAGCCGGAACATGCAATTAGAGCGGGTGGCAAAAAATTAGTATGCCTTATTTCGGCGCGCTTTGCTTCATATGGAGCGCACAGCATCCTACCTGGCACTCCGGTGAACAGCTAGCACATATAGATCAGCATGTAAATCACCTGACGAAGATAGTATTCCCGTTACTCACTACCACATCTTTTGACATGCTTGGCACTTTCGAGCTTGAGGAGAATCCACAAGCTGATAAAAGTCGGCACCTTGCATATGAGGACATGCTCGGGTTGGCGGGCCCCATCGAAGTGCATATGCGTTAAGGCCTTTCGAGCCAGAGACGTAGTCAAAATCTTCTGGAGGTACCTCGTGTTTTATCTCCATCTAAGTGAAAGTAAAGGAGGTGCTAGTCCCAGGTTCCACGTGATGTATTTAACGATGGAGCTACATAGCCCCATTTGGCCCAGATCTCCAGAGACAAAGCAGTAAACTACCAGTGCAACTTTCTAAACTCGGAGAGTGAACTTGCCGGAAATCTCCTCATGGCCAGTTGAAGCGAACAAAAGATGCTGTTGCTGAGACTAAACGAAGGTAGATGGCTAAATAAAAGAGAAAGCAGTGTTGTCGAGTTTTTATTGATTCTGCGACCTCTGAGTTGGAATTGCTATGTATACTTCTATACCAATGAGGACTAGATCGAGAGAATTGCTAGACGTTTGAGGAGTTAGGCGTGGCGAAGGTTTGATTTCGACAGGTCACGTGGTTTCTTGGGAGCTCAAGAGCGCGACGACAACGCGCAGCCGAGACCGGCAGCCACGATACACGTAAGAATAATAAGCGCGCACGAGCATGCATACCACTCGCAAAAACCTACTTATTCGATTCTAGGGCACGTTTGTCTATACATGAAATGATACCATGTCTTCTACGTTTCGCCTTCCCCACGGATGGCATCCCACTATTATTATCGTTCAGGTAACCTATATTCGTTCGTACATCAACAATAACTAACCCATCAAGCAGATCATCGCCTTACAATGTCTGCACTACCTCGTCCTATCGCTCCTAATTCCGCCTCTTTTAACACTTTTTGCCGACCCATATGCCCTTGCATACGAAGGAGGGGCCGCAAATGTCGCTATGGTCATGGATTGGCGTGAGATGGTAGGAAGGAGTACGATTCGTGGAGCAGGCGGCCGCGGCTGGACTGGTTTTAGCGGGGCATGGAGTGGAGGAATGAAGCTAGGGAGTGACATCAATCCAGCAGAACAAGGGGAGGGATGGGTGGTTGATCCAGTGAGGAGTTGGTTAATATCCCTGTGCTGGCTGGTTGCGTCCTCGGCAGAGTAAGTCTCGCATAACTCTTGTCCCTGATGCGGATATATGATTGAATTAACTTCACTTAGTGTTTACTTTCTGTACGTCCTCGTCCGACGCCCAACACATATACTCGACTTTTCTCTTACCCTTGTCTTGAACCACATCATCCTCACCACATACTACGCCCGGTCCCTTCCCACTTCATTATTCTTCTGGCTGGTCATGGCACTTGGTACGGTGATATCGGTAGTAGGGGCAGAACAACTGTGCGTACGGCGAGAAATGCGTGAAGGCATAGACACAGGTCCAGATGAGCCAGAAGAGGTCGAGATGGGTCGAAGGGATTAAGTTAGACGTTAGGTGATTGTACCACCATTCACTCCGCTCTCGCTTTCGCATGCAATATTTATTAAGTTTGGACTAATGGAATCACAATCGGATTTCGCGCTTGTCTAAATCCGCTAAGCCCGTGTTGTGACAGCGCCCAGTAAGATTTGACGGATCTGCACACGAGTTGCCGACGTTCAAATGAGAAGTCGCAGATTGTATCGTTTGCATCGTTCGGTGTGTATTCTCCTTTCGTGATTTCATTCAACACGTGCTTTTCATCTTCAGCAAACCTACTTCTTCAAACCAATATTCGATTGGTGCGAAGCATCGCAACTCCGCTGGCATAACTTAGGGGCAAGTGGATCCTAGGCGAGATGGAAATGGTACACAACACTACAAAAGTAGGTTTTACAGTTATAGAACTTGGCTAAGTCTCCCCACACAATTGTAGGTTCGTTTAACAGAGTTCAATCCTTTCCTGATTCTTACCATCGAGCATCAGTGCTCGACCATTGACCGCCAGACTCCGCCGCGCTAAAGACTCCACCTCGTGCTGGACGCTCATCTCCTTGATCTTCTATAATTCTCCTACACCTATCCTATACAGATGTCTTATCATAGAACAACGGTTACCTGGTCCACGCTCCCCGATTGGCGATCATGCCGCCGGTTCCGAACAATCTTCATTACCCCAGCCTCCAAAAAAGGCAAAACGTCAACTTAATCCTGTGTCCGAGTTCTCTCAGTTCCGAGTATTCTCAGAAGATACAGTACCTTGCCCCCGCAACGCTCTGCTGGCAAGCACTCGCGACCGCATCTCGATACCAAAACACCATCGTGAAAAGATAGAGCTGATAGATATCTAAGCGATCAAAAGTTAGGGGGGAGAAGGAGGGCGTGTCGGTATCTTAGTGGTCCGTCGGTATCTTAGTGGTCCGTCGGGCCGGTGTTTCCCTTGGTTTGTGCTAGCGGCGGCGAAGGTTTGTTCGTGTGAGCCTCGTTTCATAAGCTTCGCATCCTTATCATTGTTCTATCGATCGCATACAACGAGATATTCGAGATGGCCTCGCAGGCCAATTACAGTTTCTTTTTGCATTCTACCAAATCAAAAATACAAATTTAATTTCGGTGGTCGTATATGCACGCCGGCATCAACTCGCCGACCACGCCGTGAACACATGCAAGACTAGTAAACAATCGTACACGCCCAATGACGTTTTCTCGATCGGCCGGACGGCTGTGCAATCGGGCGAAGAAGGAAAAGAGATCGGACATGCGAGCTTCGCGTGAGTCTTACATATAGAGTAAAATGCCGGTCGAGACCTCACGGCCTTTTGGGACGAATCAATCTCGTCTCTGCCCTCTCTCTCTCCTCTGATCACGGCATTTCCGTTTATTACGGCCGATGCCCCTGACAGCCTCTTGAAAAGATTTTTTTCTTAAAAGTTGATTTACGTCTTTAATTTCTTGCGTGGGCTGAGAGGTACAGATTGGTGGCGGGGATGCTGTCTAATATGGACATATTATATTGCGCGAGTAATGTCAGGAGGTTGGCCCCCCCTTTTTGCAGGGATGAAAGTTTGCAACGAGGCGAATGCGATAGGAAGTGTCAAACGTCTTTCGGTTTAGTCAAGTGTACGTGGGTTGGTAACTTCAGTTCGCTTAACCTTACACTCTTTGTATCAAAATTAGCCACAACGGATAACTCTGTTCCTGACATCTCAATGCAGTGAGACGTGCGTCAAAGAGCATTGCCAATTGTAGGCGCTGTCGCGTCAGAGCCGACTGTATATCGGCGAGTTTACCCCGAATCTAAGCCATTCAAACATCAATCAAATATAGACCAATCGAAAAAAGATTCCTCAGCGTAGGCTCGTCTTACACGTCTATCGAATGGCATCCAAGACATCAAAGATCGACTTACGTAGTGTGGCAAACTATACCTGTCAAAAAGGAAACCATGTGGGCTGAAAATACAGTGGCTCGTGTTTGATGGTAGAGTAAAACTTTCGGCCGTACCTTTCTTCATACGTCTATATGTACGAATCTGTTCATAACATGATATACGATCAATAGGCATGTAGGCCACATTGCAAGGTTTTCTGCCTTTATGATAATGATAATGCCGATGGAGATTTGTGGCCGTGAGGTTTCAGCACCAAGGGAGCTTTGGTTTTACGTCTGAATCGTTGGATCAATCTTCTCAGAGGCGCTGTACAAGGGAAGAAGGGCGTCATGAGGGCTGGAATTTTGCTCATTCGTATGAGTAAAGTTTTCAGGAATGGGAGCTTCGTACTCGTGGCGTGTGAGAAGGGATAGGTCGAGGTGATACCTATCGGATAACTATCAGCCGCGAGCCCGCTCTGGGATCCAGCCGCGGATATCTTACTCATGTTGGACCTTTTTATTCGTGGGCTGAAGGTTTGGGGACTGGGAGATTACTATTCGTGGCGTACACGAATAGAACGAGGGGTATACCCCTCGGATATTGGGGCTGCGAGTTCTCCTATTCTTTGATTGCGCATGTATTGTCTATATGCGGTACACGCATACGCGTCCTATATGCTCATTGGGTACCTTCCCAGTCCCTTCGCGCCAGTAGATACGACGAGCTTCCAGTCGACGTTCTATATGCGAGTCAGCTGGCTGCGGAGCCGTCCCTCGGGCACGTATCCTTGACACCGAACTGGGCGCTTAATGAGTAAGAAGGGGCTCGGTGGAGGTGTAGCGCTACGAGGCTGGGTAGACGAATAGCTATTGGTTGCATTAATCAACTGACTAGCAAAGGAGTGATCCGAACTCTCGCTTAGAGCTACGCTGATTTACTTCGCAGCCAATCGTTAGGGGCATCAAGCCTATCCAGTGCAGAAGCCTATCTGACTCGGTACCGGTTGCCGTACTTTGTACCCCATTCGGGCGTACCCTTTTTTCTCCGGGCTCTAGGAAACGAGAAAAAGAGGCTTTCTCGGGGAGGGATGTGATGACCGCCGCACCGGTCGAGCGAGCGATTTTTGGAATTCCTTGAGAACTGAGGCGAGCTCTGCTCTGATTTTCAGTCGTAATCTCAGTAGCGTATATGTACGGATTTCAAGCACTGAGCAGATCCCGAGCTAGATTCGCCGTAGTCATATGCTCTAAAAGTGTATTCGCAAACGGCGTCTGGACTACGAGGTCTAGACAGTGGAGCAAGGCATGGCAAATGTGTTTACAGAGGAGACTAATGTAGACGTTCATTACGTTGAAATGCCATACAAAGACACTCGCAAATCCCGCGTGGTGGTATGCGATCCGTCTGAGAAATGTACGTCTGAAACATTTGGTGGAAGAACGGATACTCCAGATGGGGAGATGAATTTAATATTAAGCCCTGGAATTGCCTGATGTGGGCCTGGGCGATCGTCGGTGCGTAAATAGACCGCGCTGGGAGGGGGGCGACGAGTGTTGGGCGGGGAAGAGATAGCGTTGGCGCCGAGCTCGGTGAAGACACGGGGAATTTGGGAGCGGTAAGTATATCTGGATAGAATCCGGGATGCGGGGAATTTGCAACGACCGATCGAAGACACGGTCGAGCTCACCCACGCCTGTTTCGCTCTGCCTTCACACGAAAGTAAAGAGTCAAATCTGGAGAGGGACTGCATTAGCTCGGAAGAAGGAATGAAATGATAATCTGAATTAGGGATTTCGCGGGCGGCGCGGGCGGAGTCAGGGTCGACTTGTGCCAACGTGTTGGCCGCCCTGACACTTCTCACCGAGTCTGAATGCTATAAGACCCCGGCTCGCCTCCGCTCCCTCGCCCACACTCATTCCCCCCTGTCCCCCCCTTCTCTTCTTCTTCCCGCCCGCCTCCCGCCCTAGTTTAGACACACGCTTGTACACACCCTAGACAGAATGGAGAGCTTGAAAGGCATGCTGATCCCCGGGTCCAACGCCCTGCAGGACACGTTAAGACTGATGGTGATTGGCGGCGCTGTCGAGACTGCGCGCCGCACAGCGTACTCGGGGTGGAACACATTTGTCGATTCTTTGTGCGTTGGCTATACTTTTTTTCTTCCTCTGGTTTGTCAGACCGTTTTTGCTGACGGATGAGCTGGCATGTTAGCTTTCTTACGGCCAGTTTTACCCAAGATGACTAGTACGTAGCTTCACGACAAAGCCCGTCGATGGTACTAACCCCAGAAAAAAGTCCTTACGACTGGGTGATGCACTGGCTCTCGAAACAGGTATGTCCGGAACGCCGTCCTGACAGAGAAGCCTGCTCATTTCATATTCGGCTTCATTATAGCCTGCCTGGAGCCGCTCTCGAGAATTCGAGATCACGACCCGCAGCGCCGACTCGTCGCGAATGGGGCTCAAGACCCCGACGGACCAGGAGCTCGAGGAGGACGAGGAGTTTGGAACTGCGGAGGACGATGAGCAGCTCGTACATGGTCGCCGCAAACGAAAGGTGGCGTTTATGCCATCGCCTGGTAAGTTTGACCGGCCATCCATCATTCGATTGCCGGTGGTTCTCACACGTTGTCTCCTAACCCAAATCAGATACGACGCACAATATCTACTATCGAGGCCATTGGCTGCGCGTGAGGACCATACTTTATCAGATTCGCCACCTGGCTAACCCCCGTCATCTACAATTTCTACAGATCACACGCACGGGCATACGTGAACAAGGCGGCCGCGGCGAACTCAAGATTAGTGTTGTCGCGCGGAATAACGCCGTGATCAAGAAGCTCGTCCTTCAGGCCAAGTATGAATACGAGCTGGACATGGAACACCGAGGTCAGTGTTTATGTCTAGCGTTTTTTCACATGATGATGAAATTAACGCGGCCCAAATAACAGTACACATTTTCCTCGCTGATCAGTGCGTATTATGTAATGTATCGTCGATCGCTTATTCACAGGTTCATGATCGTCGATCTATCTAGGCACGGCGGATGGCGCTGGAACGGGGCTCGTCAGAAGCGACCGATGTCGTCTATTGTGCTCGAGCCGGGCGTGAAGGATATGCTACTTGCTGATGCAAAGGACTTTTTGCGTAGCGAGGACTGGTATGCTGAGCGAGGTTGGTGTCTTTGATGCGTGTCGTGTGACTTGGCTAATGACTCTTTGCAGGCATCCCATTCCGACGGGGGTACCTCCTTCACGGTGTTCCTGGAAGCGGCAAGACCTCGTTGATTCATGCGCTTGCTGGAGAGCTCGGTCTTGATATCTACGTCGCCAGTTTGAGCATGAAGGGGTACGTTGGATCTCTATTGGTTGAAATTGGGTTCTAACTTCTTGCGTAGTATGAGCGATACGACACTTACGAATCTCATGGGCCGCGTTCCTCAACGCTGCATTCTTTTGCTCGAGGATCTCGACGCAGCCTTTACCCGTGGTACCTCGCGTGACGCCAAGTCTACAGGTGCACCGACCACTACAACCACGACCAAGACCGACACCAAAGACGACCCCAATACACTCAGTCTGAGCGGGCTCTTGAACAGTTTGGATGGTGTCGCCGCTGCCGAGGGCCGTTTGCTGTTCGCCACTACGAACCATATCGAGCGCCTCGATCCTGCCTTATCCCGACCTGGCCGTATGGATGGTATGCCCTCTCTCGGCCGTTCCCTCCGTTGAAGTCCCCGCTAATTGCATTACGTAGTCTGGGTTGATTTCAAGAACGCTTCTCGATGGCAAGCCGAGGGAATCTTCAAGAACTTCTTCCCGTGCAAGCCCGCGCCAGGCTCCGAGGCCGAGCAAAAAGCCAAGGAAGCTGCGGAAGCCGAGTCCGCCGATCCGAAACGACCCGTGCATCGTCGACGGGACACGAAGCATCTCGTACCTCTGCTGGAGGCGGATGAGATTGCAACGTTGGCCAAGCGGTTTGCTGAGAATATCCCCGAGGACGAGCTTAGTGTGAGTAATCGAGTTGGATTTATCAGTTGAGGGAAGCTGATTGGGGTGCGGCGATAGGTTGCGAGCTTGCAAGGGTATCTGCTCAAGAACAAGACTCGCCCGAGGGAGTGTGTTGACGAGGTTGGGGCTTGGATTGTCAAGGAACGTGAGACCAAGGCCAAGTTGAAGCGCGAGAAGGAGGAAAAGGAGAAGCTTGAGAAGGAGGAGGTATGTTCAGTCCTCACTCGTCCCATGCACCACATCTAACCTCGTTCCCACAGGCTGAAGCCAAGGAGAAGAAGGAGAAAGAAGAGAAAGAGGAAAAGGAGAAGAAGGAACGGGAAGAGAAACGGGAGAAGCGTAAAAAGGAGAAGCAGGAGCAGCTGGAAAAGGAGCGCAAGGCAAAGGCCGATCAAGAAGCCGTAGGTTGCTTGACTTGCATGGTCGAATCGGTGCTTACGACCGGCACCAACAGAAATCCCGACGCAAGTCACGTACATCCACATCTGCATCTGTAGCTCCCACCCCAGACGCCACTACGACTGATAGCGATGAGAGCGACGAGAGCGATGCGGAGAAAGAACAGAGCAAGGATACCAGTTCGGCCAAGTGGGTGAACGTCAAGAATGGCACTACTGCCCCTGCTACGACGTCGACGTCGACGGCTGAGCCCGTTTCGACCGAGGGTATTATTGAGACTGTGGCGAATACTATGGCCACCATCCAGATCTAAGTTTGTTCACCCCTTCCTTTTTCGACTCTTTGGCCCGTCGTTCCCGTTCGTGTTGTCGGAGGGCTGGCGCGTGCCTCCGTTGGATCTTGGTGTGAGTTTTTGCGTGTGTGCGTGTGCGTGTGCGTGTGTCTTTTGAGTCTGCGTGGTTCTCTCGGTTCTGGTTAGCCTTCCCTGGCTGGTTTACAGTCTTTCTCTCCCTGTCTGCACTCGTTTTTTGGTCCTTTCTCTTGAAGCGTCCCAACCCCTTCAACGACAATTTCCTTGTGCCGGTTCACATACATACAACTCGGACACTCTCGTTCCCCTACCCTCCGCGAAAAAGACAAAAACAAAAAACCTGATTATGATAACCCCCTGCACTTGTATAGAAGACCTGCATCCGCTTTGTTCTGTTTTGTTCTGTCCTGTTCTGCCTTGCCTGTTGTTGTGTTGTCTCCCCTTTTGTGATTCGTATGTCTGGTAATTGTCTCTCTGTGAATACATTGGTGGTTTTTGTGGTTCAAAGTTTGAGGCTATGGGTGTATGCGCTTGTTTACGGGTACATTACTAGATCTGGTAATTTCGACCTTCGATTCTTGTGGATAGGCTATGGGGGATAGTACTCTTGGCATTGGATTACGTGCTTTGGGTCTACGGCCCCCGGGTCAATCCACGCTATATACTCCCAAGGCTCCAATTCCTTCAACCCCTATCTTGGAGGTGCGTTTGCTGCGGGCCATTGGACTGCTTATCTCCGCTTTACTCGGATAAGCTTTCGAGAACCACTTGACGTATCCTGCCACTGCACTGACGGCTGGGCCGGCGCAGCTGAGCTTGGCAACTTGGGTATATGACGCTCCCTAGCTGTGTTTTAAAGCTAGAGCGTTATGTTACATGGTATGAATATCGCACGCCTGCACACCACCTGAGCTGAATACAGACCACTGATGTTCACAATGCCCTCTCTAAACCTACTTAAGCTCCTGGGGCTCCCTCAGAACCACAATGGTGCCGGCGTTACCATTCTCCTAACCGCATCCCTGGCCCTCGCCATCGCCCAGCTGGTTCTGAGCATACCAGCGGCTAGAGAATTGCAAGGATATATCTTCATCTCCACCATCGTACCCATAATCGCCTACTATCTCGCCTTCTTCATTCTACTTCAATTCCATCGTGACACTATCTCAGCATCCACACACGCTTCTGGCTATCTCACAACCCGCTTAAACATCAGCTTCATGGTTTTCATAGGCCTCGTTTGGCTTGGGAGCACTGCACTCGGGTTCTGGCTCGCAATCGGACCAGATGGCGAGGGCTCGATTAGCTTTGAGGTGACGTCGGGGATGTTAGGGGTGTTTGGGTCCCTAACGCATTGGGCCGTTGTGCTTTTCTGCGTGAGTGAGAGACAAGAAGGCGGGTATTTGAGGGGGTTGAGTCAGGTTATGAGTTAGTGGATTTTCGGCGCGCCTGGTGAAAGTCACTACTAACTCTCTTCTAGTATTTGAATAGATGACGCCCTGTAATTAGGACAAAGTGCTGCTCCGTGACACTGGATAGCTGCCCGCAAGGGCTAAATACTATTCTAAGCTATTCTAGACAGCTCTAAGCGGGTCTATCGACCAGGAGCGCTTGAGCCACAGCCACAACCACAGCCACGCATGTACATACAGATTTTAATCGAGATTTTCTGACAGCGCTCGATCGGTGCCGGGACTTGACAGATGTGGAGCGGGTTGATTGTCGGGCGGCAAGTCAGAGTGTGCAAGCAGACACCGACCGAGCGAATATGGTGCATGGTCAGCGAAGTCGTATGTGGGGGTAGTTTTGAAAAATAATGACATTGGCGCATGTCCCAGACAAAACGCACGGACAG
>WSTJ01000805.1:0-17902 GCA_019623705.1 Ceratobasidium sp. 428
TCACGTTACTACTCAGTAGCTCTCGGCCACTACACACTAGCCGTTGCCTTCGTCATTTTGCCAACGCGAGAGTTACTACCGCGTAACAGTGTTTGGCTGTGTTTTTCCACTTGATTGACCCTGCATGCTTATTTTGCGTGCCTTTATCTATCATTCCATCTCCTTGGTCACTGGTTGTGACAGCAAGTGCTGCGCATACCACATACCCTTGACTTGATTATCTGACTCATTCATTCTCGTACGTTTGATTACATTTGAGCTGTGTCTACAAGTGTTACAAGATACCAGTTCAAGGCAACTCTTGGCGCTTAAAGTTGTTTTCCTTATATCTCCTCACTCATTTGTCCAATCGCTTAGCTCTCACTTACTTTAACCAGCTTGGGGTTGAAAGTACCCAATCACTGGCTTAGTCAGCATGTATGCATGTCCACTGCCAAGTAATTCCATGTGGCTCAAAGTTGAGCACTTTGCCTCAGCCTTTGATCCAACCAATCCCTGTTTAATCCTACTGATCTTTTGCCTCTTGCTAGCCAGAAACCTCCATGTTAGGCTGTCTGAGGCTGCTGATGCATTGGGCCTTGTTTGCTTCTCTATGTACATACATTGATGTTTGATATGATGTGACTAATCACAGACTTGGGTAGATCTCACAGCATCAGTTACTCTCCTTAATCCAATTCCCTATCAATGGTATGACTGAGACCATCTATAGCAGTACTCTACTTTCATGCTGGCTGAGAACCTCAGGCGTTGCTGACAAACCTATATGCCAGTTGTAAAGAAGGCAGAGGAGCTTGTTATCCTGTGTATGCTGACCATGCATGCATACCTGGAAATCACTCCAACCTATGTGTTAGAAAGGTGAGAACAAGAGGACTGGGAAGGTAATCAAGGTAGTGTCAAGGTTGACAAAGACAATGAAGACAAAGAATCAGAAAATCCACTTGAGTTCAACATTTTTGATGTTTGAGTGCACGAGTGTTGGGGCAAAGCAAACGGCATTAAGTGTCTGAATCCAGAGCCACTTGAGATGCAGAACAAGCATTGCCACTGGGTGCAGTGTATCCATTTGTGTGTTGTTTGCCTGACTGATATTTCCCGTAAATCTACACCATTGCAAACAGTGCAACCTTGAACTGTCCTCAAGAAATGTCTCTACAACATAGTGTTTTAAGCATACCTGTTTGACACCCCGTTTACTGACCTCAACAAGCAGCTCAGGGCAAATTTGATTCACAAAGAATGCCTTCCTATAGAGGTATATTGTGTTAGCCTGACTTGACTTCACTGTTGCTAATGCCTTGAATAGGAACATGGTAACTTCAAGACAGTTTTATTCCACCCCTGTACTGGCATTGCAACTTGGAGCCCTGTTTTTGAGGAAAAGAATATATAAGCTTGGCACCTGAAGATGTTCAGACTGACATCCATTCCTGCTATTGCATTGGCATGCAGGGTTGTAAGTTATCCCACACTCTGTTCATATCTGAAGTTGACATGGTTCTTAATGTTTGGCCTGCAATTTGTGAGTTTAGAACCAGGGAATGAAAGAAGGGGCACTCAAATGCCACCACAGATGCTGGCTGGTATAGGGGATATGTGAAGAAGCTCAGGCAGATGGGTCTTCAATCCCAAAGTGCCTGTATGACATTAGGACCAAGCTGAAGAAGCTATGCCTGTGAGTTATTAAACTGAAGAGATTGAACTGTGTTAACTCTTCCCCACCTCAGGGGAGATGGTACTGCTACTGCACCGGTGGAGGACAGTGATTCTAGTGATATTGAGTTTGGCAGCAACTTGGATTGGGCACCCCTAGATGAGACCACATTGCGACTTCACTACCATGCAGTTGACTGACACTTGAGGCATGCTGTCAAGGTGTATTCACTGTGTGTGTTTGATGATAACACTCTACTCAAACCTCTCTTTTTTTTACTCTACTAAACACTTGCTTTCTGCTGAAATGCAAGAGTTCCAAGGTGTTTTGTCCTGAGATGTCCATACAGGCACCCTGTCTCACCACTGTATGTCTATGTATGGTCCTCTTCTATATCATTATATCAGTTTTTGCTTGTTTGTGTAATTATCTCCACCATGTACAGCCCCTGTCTTTACTTTTGAACCTTTTTTGTTCTCCACATTTGTGTTCATCACGTCTTTTCTTGCTGGATGAGTCTGAATATGTGGAGACTTAACATTTGTGATATCTGCAATCCATAAACCAAGAACAAAAAGGTTATATTGGTAGTCAAACTGGTTTCAGGTTGGTTACAGACACTGAAAGTGTCTTTTCGTGTATGAGCTGGTTTGAGGGTTTTTGAAGATGCTCCTATAGATGTTTACAGGTGCTGTTATGCAAGTCCATGGGTATTTTACAGCACTTGCAACCCTGGGATGAGTACTTGAGCATGCTTGTTGGTCACTTAGATTACTTGACAGTTTTTTCAAACAAAGAAAAGGTTGAGATTGCTTTCAGACAGGGTCATCTGCTTCATTGCTTGGAGTGCTTGCAAGCACCGTAAAGTTACCTTGTTCTTGCAAGTGCATGCAAATGCCTGCATGCAACATTTAATGCTGCTGATATTGGCTCCTGTGTGCACTTGCATATGCCTTTTAATTGTGATGTGATCAATTAGCTGCAACCTTCATTTACAGTGTTTAAAGTCCAGACAGCAGTTTGAAAAAGGTTCACTGTAAATGTTGAAGAAGCAGTTCCCTTCATACGTCTAAAGTGATTCAGACCCTGTGTTAACTTGTTGGGACCAAGTTCACCTAAATATCTGTTATATTCTTGTCCTCCTTATTTCACTCCTGCTCCTTTGATGTTAGTCTTGCATATCTACTTCATGTCTTTGCTTTCTGCCATGGTGGCCTCCAGAAGCCCTGTCCTTGTGTTACCCATCTTTGCTGAAGCTGCAGAACCTGCCGGTGCTATTGAGCCTGCTGACACTGCAGTGCTAGTCAACCCCCCAGACTTTACTGATTCCCTGGTCACTGTTAACCCTTTGCTCCGTATAGATCCCCCAGCCCCAGCCAATATTGCCCTTAAAGTCAGGGAGCAACCCAATGGCATACCTGGGAAAAGTATGAACTACAACTTGAGGGAGACCCCTGGTATAGCAATTCCAGACTACCTAAATGTTATGGTAGGCCAAGTGGCCTGCCCACCCTACCTCATATAGTAACCTACCACCCCTAGAACCTTACATAAACAATAGACAAGAAACAAGGGTTCAATTGGCACATTTCAGTGACAAACCAGCCTGCTCCTGCCATTCAACACATAGTAGACAAGGTGTGTATATACCTAACAAGTGTGTGCATGCTGACACCCTGTCCAGGCCAAAAGTATCTTTCCCCACCTTGACGGTGTTTTGGAATGTAACAACCTTAAGTGGCCGGTGCAAGTATTCATTTGGGTTGTTCTGAAGAGGGTTGCCTACTCAACCTAGCAACTGCATCAAGCATCTGCCACATTCATGGTTCAGGGTGGTACAGAAGCCAAGACTGGCATTACCTCACCTGGACTGTTGTCCATATTCTAGTTAGCATATAGTCTTTCTCATGATATTTCAAAATTGTGTTTTTCTTTCCTGGTTCCTTGAATGACACTTTTCTGCCGCTTCTGGTCTCCATGGTTAGTTATGTTCCCTGAACATGAAAATCATGAGTTCCCCCTCAATCTATTCCATACACAGCCAGAATGTGTATTAGCTCAGCCCTGACCAAGGTCTGAAACAGTATAAGTGTCATGACTGGACAAGCTTCCCTGAATATACAGTATGTCCCAAAACTGATTGTAAAAAACCTAGCACACTAATGTCAGCCTGGTAAGGTTTTCTGCATGTCAGCAGTATGCTTACATAAGCTGTGAACTTAGTGGCTTACAGCTATGCTTCTTGGCTTTCGATCAGCTTTGTTTGAACTTGTTTGGACCGTTCTCAACTGAGATATGCATCTGAAGTGTGCTAGGTGTTTCAACAATCAGTTTTGGAGCATGCTGTATTTCAGATTCATCATAAGTCTTTTGAGGATGATGTTCTTCATCACTGATTTCTAATCATTTGTCATCATTTTTGTCATTGTGTTGTGACCTCTGTTGCTGTGTCTTTCTGTGGTCTCCTCAAGTACTGGCTATGTTGGTGTTTGTGGTATCTTGTTGTATTGTGACAAGATCCTGATTTACAATGTAGGTTTTGGTTGTTGTTGAAAAGATAAAGCAGGCTGAGTTCCTCAGGCTTGCTTTGGTCCCCTCCTTGGTTGGGGTGTGAATCATCCCATTGAGCAGTCTGCAGCATTGCTGGTCATGTGCGTCATGTGGCTGCAGACCAGCAGTGACAAAGTAGTCACGTGTTTATCAACAACCATAGGTAACTTGCTCTTAAGGTCGTGTGGCTCCAAATCTCTTGATAATCATGCTTAGTTCTAGGTCATGTGACAACTTCACAGGGTCATGTAATAACTTGCTCCTTGCTGCTCATCAGAAAGGGGAGGTACCTGAGGAGCAAGTTGGTTAAGCTGTTATGAGATGGTTATTTTAGGAAGTCTCAACTAAGACTTGAATAAGCTAATCAGGCTCAGGAATAATTTCTAAGAATTTAGAATTTACACGAAGTCAATCAGAGCAAAACCCATGGAGTTACAGGACAGGCAATGAATGAGCACAGCCACCAAGCCACTCAGAGTTGTTGCGGTATAGGCTCTCCCATGTATAGGTGTGAGAGTGTCTTGTGCGCTGCGCCCAGAGTCAGATATCTTAGTCATGCAGGATGCAAATCAGGGATAGGGTCCATCAACAAACCAAGTACCCCCTCCCACATGACCCACTGTCCACCCCCTCCTTCAAGGGCAGCTGAGGCAATGCTATGTTAGGCCCCCCTGTGAACATCTGTGTCAACATTGGGAGACATTCTGATGGTGTGAATGGCATTTATCTCCCTGAGCCACATGACCTTGATGACCATCAAAAGGACTTGTGAGTGCTGTGCTGCCAAAGACATGGAAGGACAATGTCATGACCTGACACACCTCTAAATATATACTCAAAATATTCTCTTCTTTCAATATACTCTTTCCTTGGATAGTTTCCTTTCAAGGTATATTGTATATCACATGACTTATGGATGTTCTGGATCAATGAGTCACCCATTTCAACTGTGGTTGCCAATTCTTGTATGACTCACAATTGCACTATATGTTTGCGCATGTAGATGTGATAGTGGCTTCTGTATGTATATAAGCAGGGTCAAGTTCAAAGAGGTCTCCTCAAGAACTCGACCTCTTGTCGAATAGAGGTTTTATTCTTACTATTCTTTATTCTGAATAAGGCTTGACAGACAACTCAGGTGGCAGGGGCGCCCAACCTATCCAACGTGTATGGGAAAGTGACAAGATGTCATGATCCTGGATCAAGACATCTTACTTTTCTTGCCCCTCTCCAATCCAACCTCTCTGCCATGTGTTGTTATCTGTCTTAGACATCTGTTCTTGCTTGTTTTCTCCATTTTCTCCGCTCGCTTGCTTGCTGACACTTCATGCACTTGTGCAAGCGTTGCTTGGATGTGCATGTGTCTCCTTCTTTGCCCAGCTCACTTGTATTTGCTTAGTACTTGTGTAGCCGCCTGATTTGTACTGTCTTCCATATATATAAAAGTATGAATTGTTCTGGTTAACCCCAAGAAGGTGCAAGGCTCCTGTAAATAGACAAACAAAATATATGTTAGTCAACAAACGGACTCTAGTGGAGTACCTAGTAAACAAAAACAAACGGAGTGCGTCAAGTTAGTGCAACGCTTCTTTAAAGTGTATAGACAGTTTGAAACACTCATAGATTGGGTGTATGACTAAGTACAAGGATCTAAGGCTCCTCTCAGAGGCCTTTTTAAAGGTATTTCTTATCTCAGAACCAGACTATATGCGAGCGTGCATGTGCGCGCAAGCATCCTAGCGAGGGTCGCCTATATGCGTGCCCTTGCCTAGGCTACGACCACAAGGTACATAGAGATGAGTCTTATTCATTCGCTAGAACGAATGTTCTAGCGTTTTCCATGCTTTTCTATCAACTTTTTTGTGTTTTTGTCTTACAGCGCTTAGTGATTACGTTTTGTTTATCGATGTATATGTCTATGTATATATATGTTTTTTATGTATCATACATGAATGTTCCAGAAGGATTCACCTCGTCTTTTCCCCACTCTACACTGCTCAGTGCATTCTCTAAGACATTTGGAGTTGCCTGGGTTCACTTCTTGACGGGTTGTGTTATGGGATGACTTAATTTGAGTCTTGATTAAGACCTGAATGGCTTAAGAAGGACCAACAATTATTTCTAAGAATTTAGAGATTTATCTCAAGTCAATTGGAGCCAAACTTGTAGAATTACAGTGTTCGTAGATGTCTAAGCACAGCCACTATCTTGAGTATTTGTCATGAGTGGGTTTTACTATTGAAACCTCACTCATTTGTGTTGTCCGAGTCTCGGAAGGACCAAACAATCTTACCATAAGCGCTGAGAATAGGTCACATGATCGGTCCCCTCTTCCCCCTCCCGAGCCCCCTAATCCTTGCCCTTTGACCTTCCAGATAAGGCAATACTTTATTAGGACACTGTACAAATGTTTGTGTCAATGTTACAAAACGTTCCGACAGTGAAAGTGGTTTAGCGATCCCTGAGTCACATGACTTTGATGGCTATCAAAATAGGTGATGTAGACCAGGTGAAACTTAGTTGGGTTACCTCCGACGCCGACAACTTAAACATGTTAAGAATCAAGTAACTGTCAGGATTCAGGAACCAAGATAAAGGTACGCTGTGAAACCTGTAAGAGCGGGAAGTGTTTGGTCTCAGACCAAAGCAGGAAATACTTTCTAGACGTGTGTCAGGACTACTACGACACGCATCTCGGGATATGTTGATACTTAGTGAGCGCACTTTGTTTGTCTTTACCACATGCAGATAGTACAGCCTCACCAAGGTATATAAGAACCTTTGGCGAGAGCCCTTTAATGCATCCTTCAACTTATACATATTTCTATCTGAGTGATACAGTGCTTAGCGCTCCATAAGCAATCTCCTTCATCTGACTTCAGCTGATAAGATGGTAATCTAGCATTATCTGTTCAGTTGATCACCCCATAGACTGTAGCTCAGCCCTAACCTAAACAAGGTAATAGTTCTCTAGCGACCGTGCGGTCCTGGATTTGTGTATAGCCACCGGTGCTGGTCTAACTAAGGGGCATTCCTTATTAGGAGCTCTTATGCAACACTGCGTGACTTAAGCTTACAACTGCAGATATATACGCTTCACATATATTGCGCATATATCCGCGTTTCATATCCCAATTACACAAACTCATATTACTATCAGACGCGCTAGGCCTCTGGAAGGTTCAACTATAATTCACGAATGGATTCCGGCCCTCTCTCCTGTCAGGCGGACCGTTAAGGGTTAACTTTATCTGGATTTAATTCTATTGAATCTAACGTCTCTTCAGCACATCGCGACACGACCTTTAACAGGTTGTGACACAAGACGTGTTTGATCTTGGAAGAAAGATAAGGGTAAACAGTGAAATGTGTCAGAACAGGCAGTTTTTGGCCAAGCAACAAGCTCACCTAAAGAGGAAAAGATTTCTGACATGTATCAGGAAGACACACGTCTTGGGATTTGTTGACACTTAGTGAGTGCTTGTTGTTTACATGTACATAGTATAGTCTCACCAGGATATATAAGACCCTTGGTGGGATCTGTATGGCAGGTGGGACTGGACAAAACCCCCCCCCGCCGATGTATATACCCAGGAGTGTAAATGAACAAACAAGAATTGTAGAGAATGCAGGTGAATTCTAGATCTTAAAATAACGCAAAAGAATGCTCATGAATGCTCAGGAATTCCTGGGAATTCCCAGGATTCCTCAGGATTGCCAAGGAATCTATAGGAATCTTGAATATTCCTGTTGGATCCCTTACATGTGTGGTATATGTCTTCACTGGCATTAAAATTACAGTCTCAGGGGTCTCAGTTCCTCAACATATATATATTGAGGCTTCAAACTCTGGGTAAAGTAGGTTAGCCACTAGCTACAAGTAGGTATACAGGCCTGTAGGAGTCTGGGAACAAGCTCTGAGGGTTGCTGGAGGCTGGAGAGAGAGCATATACTCAGCATATATCCAGCATATAGCCAGCATATAGCCAGTGGACAGTCAATTCAGAGCTGTTTACCAAATATGGTAACTAGACTTACCAAAAAAGGAGATTTTTAACAAGATTTGAAGGATGCACCAAGGTCCCAGGTGCCTGAATCTGTTTTCAAAATTGCTTAAAGGTTAGTAATGATGGAGAAAAACACAAAGTACTTTTCTAGACCTGAGTCTTTTTGCTTTCTGCCCCCAGAAAAATTTGACATTGAAAGCGCTTAGATCTGCAGACCTTTATGATGTAGGTGCAGAGTCAATTCTCAGACTCTGCCCAAGCCCTATGTCATTGCAGACCCCTTAAGCGCTTTCAATTCCGAATTTTTCTGGGGGCAGAAAACAAAAAGACTCTAGTCTGGGAAAGTACTTTGTGTTTTTCTCCACCAATACTAACCTTTAAGCAAGTTTGAAAACAGATTCAGGCACCTGGGACCTTGGTGCATCTTTCATATCTTGTCAAAAATCTCCTTTTTTGGTAAGTCCAGCTACCATATTTGGTAAACAGCTCAGAATTGACTGTCCACTGGCTATATGCTGGGTATATGCCAGGTATATGCAATCTCCTTGACTTCTAACAACCTATAGAATTCATTCTGAGCTCTTTGGCAGCTGTACATATGCTTGTAGCTACTCATTCATCTGCTGAACACTGAGTTTAAGGTTGCAGTAGTACATAGCTCAAGATCTTACCACAAAAGTGTAAAGTTGAGGTAGTTTACCTTACTTGATATAGTAGTGTAAGACCCCTAAGACTACTACTGAACAAAATAATAATAATTTCTTATTGATTCTTCAAGATTCCTTGAAGATCCTTGGCTTCATTGCAGCTCAAAAGTACTAATAAGTTATTGTAGCTAATTCCCTGGAATTACATGTTACGAAAGGGTACTCCCAGGAACTCCCAGGAATCCCTAGGTATTCCCAGGATTTCTGGGGATTTCCCAGGATTCCTGTTGATTCCTGGTGAATCCTGCTAAATCTTGTCCCTGGGCAAACACCAGGACTTTTGTCCGGTACCGCCTTTCATAAAGTAGTGTTCCTGACGCCAAGTGTTGAACATAAGAGTGGCATTGGATGCAAGGAGGGGATTACTGATATCAAATTGTGCAACTGACTTCAGAAGCTCCTCTACGCACAAGCAGGGAACCAGTTAAAACTGGTTTTGAGCTGTGTGAGAGCCTGATACCAGGTGAGACTGGCCAGGAATTAGGAGATTCGTGATTGACTTACCATCTATAACAGTGGTCCTTTGTCGCCCATGAGTGATCAAAGCCTGTTCAAGGTTCTCAGTGAAAGGAGACAAGGTCAATTCGCACAAGTGATGTTGGGTCAGTACATATACATTTTGTAGGGGCAACTGCATTGGTGACGTTGGGGAAGTCTGAGATTAATGGTCAGACTTGTCAAAAGGCAATATTAAGTAAAATATAATCACAGGAGAAGGTTGTTTCATTGAGCTTTTATATCTGGATGTGGCAGTTGCTGTACCAGTAGACTGTTGGTAAGTTTCCAAACATGTGGGGGCAGGAGTTACCACCGTCGGACTGCTGAAATGTGAAGAGAGAGAAAACTTGGTGGAATGAGGTTTAGCTTCAATAAGATCAAGAAGCTGGGCTGGAACTGACAAACTGGCACCTTGGACAGGAGGTGCTGCCAAGCTTACAGGGGTGCTTGCTGCGGGACTGATGAGAGCCAGAACACTGGGTGTATCCACAGGTGTTACATTGTCAAAATTGTCCAAATCAACCTGATCAAGGTTGTTGCCACTTGTACCCTGAGGATTTTATATGAGTAAACTATGAGATAACTTAATTCAGAGAATGTGGATTCACTGACACCTGACACTCTTCAATATAGTCTCGCACAATCTCAAAAGACTCAACCTTGAGTAGAACAACTACTTTCTGTGCTGTATTGTACCTGAATAGAAAATATCCAGTCCATTTTGTTTCATACAGGCCTCGTGTAAAGCTGGGGTGTCTGGATAATGTTGGACAAGGTTGACACCCTGAGAATTATTGAGCATCCACATATCATATGTCAGGGGATTACAAAAGGTTGAATTATCCCATGATGCCATCATGTGATCTCAAACAATCTTACGAAGCTCTGGACCAGTCAATGATGCAAGGACTTTAGGTATTGTGTTGTTTTGGATGTTCTGTCCGATATGAAGTATTACGCCATGTACAATAACTTAGAAAAATCTTATACTCACAAAAATCACTTGTGATGTCCTTTCTCCAGCTCCTTGGCATTCCATGCTGCATTGAAGATTGAATGTCTCAGGCTTGTACTGTGTGCTTGATGCCTGTCGCATCTTGCCTGGTGCAAAACCTTTCTTTGGGCTGCTTCCAAGCCCTTTCACAACTACTAGAGGTGTGAACATCTGTGGTAGGGCTGGAATACCTGCAGTTGGACTTCCTTGGAAAAGCAAATTTGACGTAGCAGTAGGTTGGATAGAGGTAAACATATTAGGAACAGCCAACCCAGTGGTGTGCTGAACAGTGCTGAATGAATATGGTACATGTGATCCAGAGGCCAGCTGAACAGAAGAAAAGGTATGAGGTGTGACCAAAACAATGGGCGGGCAATGAAGACCTAAGTAGTAGCTGTTCATTAGCCTGTGTGTACTTATCACTGATTTGTAAAAACTAACTTCCATGTTGTGATGCATCGGTTCCAGCGCAAATTGACCCAACATCAATGGTAGTGGGCATACAAGCTTAAACTCAGAAAATGATAATGACTTCAATAAGCTTCCTAAAACAAACATCTCTACAAGAGATTGTCCTTTACCTTCAAAAAAGAAAACTGGCTGTGCTGAAACTGAAGGGCTTGCTGTATGATTTGCTCAAGTTGTAGTGTGGCAAATAGTTCCCTGCTTCTTCTGAAGATGAAGGGCACAGGGCTGGCAAACACGGACAATGAAGTTGGTGGCCGCATTGGTGATGTTATATAAAATACCACCAGCGGGGTTTTCAGGACCTCCAGGGCTGTAGCAGACACCATTTTGTTTGGTTGGCTTTTCACAATGGACTAGAGCTTGTGCTGCTTCTCCAGTTGAGAGATCAGCTACTATCTCAAGCGAGTTCATCACAGTAAGAAAATCCTCAAAAAAGGAGCAGAGAGCCTAGTAGGTGGATATGTTGGTTTGGAACAATTGTGTGGACTTTAAGTATCAAAAACCAAACAAATAGTACCACACAGGTCTTGATGCCTAGCTCCTTTGTTCAGTTTTCAAACTTATGTGTTGGTATGCCTTTTGTTCTCATTGGCATAAAAATCTGAGTGGAGTAGGGATCAATGCACCTTACTTCCCCTCTCACTCTCCAGTTGTCCTCATCCACTAGTCAGTGATGCCACCAAAAGGCACACTTTGCTCGGCACCGTTAAATGCTGAGCTGGAGGGTTACATCTGAGTCTGCTTCCAGGATGGACTTGCAGACACAGAGGCTGCCAAACTTGTCAGCAGTGAATATGAGCACTGAGGATATCAGCTCAGGTATAAATATATTACTCCGTATGCGCTCAACATTTGACAAAAATATTTCGTAGTGTCTGTGTCAAGCCCAACTACAATAAAACTGCAACACCTTGAAACAGGATGCGCAGAGTCCAACCAGGTCAGGGCAAGGGAAGACTAAGTATGAAGGGGAGAGACAAGACTCTATAAGGTAAAGGGCACTTGCTACAGAGCTGGGCCAAGGATAACTTTCACACAGAGCCCAATGGGATATGTTCAAGGGGTAGAAGGGTATGCAGAGGCAAGTGGTTGAGTTCTGAGGCTTAAGGCTCTCAGACTCTCCCTTATATATTCATAGCTAGCTATACAACATCTCACAGTATGTCAACTGTGGGTACGAGAACTGAGGTGTAACCGTGAGAGAGTAACTAAGGGAAACGGGAACTATTACAAAGAGTCTTAATCATCTCAGTACATAAGCAGTGGTTATTACATAAGTCTATCTAAGCAGTAACTATGTAATTCAAGCGCATATATCTGATTAACCTTGACTTAGAGAGTTTTATCTGTGCATAAATATAATTAAAGTGAATATATGCGTCATGGGTCATGACAGTCTGGATGTATTGCAAGTATTGAGGATGCCTCAATTGGTACAGCGTTCAAAAACAAGCGCATACAGTTGAGACAGCGAATGAAGCAATATCTGCTGCTCAAGCTCGCTTTCCAACAGCTGGCGTCTGTGAGATGGCCAGAATTTTGTCAGAAGAGAGTGTTGGATGTGTTGTTCAAGTGCCTAGGTGTGTAGATCTATTCCTCGTACAATATAATGCCTCTCAATGTATTCACCTGGCAGGCATGTCATCTGGGAATGGATGGAGCTCTACAAGCCGGAGGCTGTCCCGGCTTGCATGGGTAAAGTTTTACGGCGGCGTCAATTTCAATCAGTTGGTGCCAACGAGATATGGGCAATTGATCAGCATGACAAGTGGAAGAGGTTTGGACTCTGGTTGCATCTCGGACTGGATGTATTCAGTGGAAGACTTCCTTGGCTAAAAGTATATTGGACTAGCTCTAATCCTTGCCTGATATGTCATTATTACATCAACGCAATCCACAAGCATGGTGGTCAGTACAATTACCCAGCGTCATTTATGTTTTCTAATCTTACTGAATTGGTGTCATTCTTCTTATAGGTATGCCACTTCTTACCCATAGTGATCCTGGGACAGAGAACTTTGGTGTTGCAAATGCTCAAACCTTACTGCAGCAACTGCTCAATCCCAGTTTAGCAGGTACATCCCAGCACACATGGTTGCAAGGTCACTTGAACATCAAGCCCAAAATTGCATGGTCCCAGATTCACAGGCGTTTATCTGAGGGTCTTGAGGCTGTGTTGCAGATTGATATCAATCAGGGTTGGTTCAATCCAAACAACAATCTGGAGCTGTGAGTAAGCATCATATGGATGCAGTTACATATTTTAACTCAACTTGGGTAAATAGCTTGCTTTTCCGTTGGCTTTGGATGCCAGTTGTGCAGACCAAGCTTGACACCTTTTGTCAGTGGTTCAATACCAGCACAAAATGGTCTAACAAAAAAGACTGTACTGCCAGCTGGCCACCCAAAGTACATTCATGAGTTCTCAATGCAGTTTGGTGGCAAGCAGCTCAAAGTAAGATTATAGTCTGAAAATGTATCTGTATGTAATGTCACTATACTATGTCTATTTTCTCTAGATTTCTGTCTCTGAGGCACATCTTTCTGTGGCAGAACAGGAGTTTTGTGAGCCTGGCCACCCAGTGTTTGAATGGATTCCGCCCAACTTCTGCCAGCTCATACAGTCACTGTGGGTGCAAATTGGCAGCCCACCTGTTACTTGCAAATTTGGTTGGACATGTTACAACACTCTTTTAGCCATGCTCCGCAATCTGGACCTGAACAAAGTGATAAGTCAAAAAGCTAATCTTCAAGGCAGGCTTTAAGCTGATCTACAGGCTCAATTGGAATCAGGTTCACATGGTGGGGATGCTTGGGGATATGGTATTGAGCCTGGTGTTCATGGTCAAGATGCATGGGAGCATTCTGCTGCACCAATTCAGTTGACACACCCTGTTGACAAAGAGCATTTTGATTTCGACTTGGGTGAAGCACCTGAATATGATTCTAGTGGAGAGGAAGAGCCTTAGATTTGTACTAGATTAATGTATACAGATTTGCTACTTGTGGTGTACTCAACTACCAAACTATTGTGTTAGCATGCAAACAGTTCGAGCTGAACAACAAAGCGCACAGCACGGAGCCAATACCTGGCAAAGCCTTGGCACATCAATCAGAGCCCTGGGCCAGTATCCAGCCTGCTCATTGTTCCCATTTGTACATATATGATCATCAATCAATATCATCATTTCTGCTATAGTACATACACATCCTGAAAACCATAGAGTATCCTTCCTGAGTCTTTGATACTGAATGGAATCTTGTCATAGCTGCTCTGGCATTCAGGCATGACACATTGTTGTCTCTGGTTGTTGGCACACAGTCAGTCCGCATAAAGGGGTCAGGGCGGGAGATTGCTCATCAAAAACCAGGCACTCACCGTCTTTTTCCAGTTCCCAACCTCCACCAGCGATGTCGCCTGCAAAACAAACAAAGCTTGTTCCATCTTGCGCTCCTCACCGACCCAAATCAACCCCACGCCCTGGTTTCTATTCCCAGAGCCTACCACTGCTGGCAAAAAGAGTAAGTGCAATATATGTGCGTGTACCAGGTACCCACCCTATTGTTAGACAGTTGCCCAGGCTTTGCTTACTACGCCTCAGCAGGATCCAATCATAAACCGCTGTTAGCGCAGAATGCGTCTGGCTTGTGTTCTCTGTGTATACACGCGCGGACTTTGAAAAAGCTCAGCTAGTTCGCCGTAAGGTAATCATGATCTACTGGTCAACTTGTACTCGGGTCTTCTCCTTTGCCTGACCTGAAAGCAATCCCCGATCCAGGTTCCGACAGCTTGGATCACCGTATGAATCTAGATAGTAAATTTGAGATCACTCCCCATGCTATTAGAACCAAAACACGGAGGTGACTCAAGCTCGGACAAGGAGTCAACAAGCTGAGACGATAGGGGCAAGGCTGGAAATCAACTCGTGCCAGTGTAGTGTACATATTTTGATTTGGTTCTAAAGGCAGAATGAGTGGTGATTAATGGTGAGAAAATGAGTACCTGCCTTAGCCATGAAAATGCCCCTCCCCAGTCGAAATTGCAGCAAGCGTACCTCGCTGTTGCTTGTGCTTGGGGCCATTGTGCATGGGCTTGAGCAGCGCTTTGATAGTCATGATATCATCCTCAGTTGGGCACTCGATAGACTGTAACAGATTGACCTGGAAGAGAATAATGAAGAAAAGAAATAAAGAAACCGACAGAAAAAAAAATGCACATACAAATCAATGGCACTCTGCCCTTTGGCCACTGCTGCAGAAGTTCCGGCACTCACTGGCACAACAAGAGACAACTGAAAATGTCAACAATTGAGGTGCAAGGGAAGGATTTCTTTGGAGTCCACATTGTCAAGCCACCTTCCCATCCCAATCCGGCTCACCACCATTTCCGCCGTTGTTACCACCACTGTCCACATCTACATCCTCATCATTGTTTTCTTCATTGTCTTCTTCCTCCAGACCCATGCACGTCTCATGCTCCCACTTGGGCACAAAATTCAAGAGGTGAGGAGAGCAAGCAAAGTGATGGCTCCTGCCTAATAACCTGCTGAAGGCATGGTGCGGTCGTGGATAAGTCTAAGTCCAGCAGAACTTGGGCATGTCGTTGGATTGTCAATTGCCAATTGAGACTCTGCCCATCCACTTACTAGCCCAAGCCTAGACAGAAATAAGTACACCTATTTAACCATCAAAGCTGATTTATACATACCATAAGTCTAGTCAAAGCCTAGACCAGCTGTCTGGGATTTGATTTTTTGGGGGTGAAGTGCGATGCTCACAGTATGGATCCGTGCCAGTTGCAGGAGTGGGCTGACACCAGCTGGGGCAGGATTAGCATGGACCCCGGCCAGATTGCCAACTCCGAGTACGGGGTTGATGCCTAGAGCCAGATTGACACTAGTAAGCGTGGGCCAACAAGTAGCAAAGCTGACACACTTTCAAGCCTATGGTACCTAATTGATAACCTTTGATGCTAGTAAGTACCAAAAATCACGGGTAGACCGTCAACTGCTAATTTGAAAATTTGCATTTGCAGACACAGTGTTAGTGGACTAAGGAATGTTCACCCTTAGCACTGCAGCATTCTTACGAGGGCCAATTAGAGAGTACACCTCCCAATTCAGGGCTCACAGTCCTTGCGAGCGGTGAATGAGGAGGGGGTGTATGTAGTTATACACAATGAGATTGGTCAGGATCTCATGAGCGGTCAATAGGATTTACCTGATACCAATAAATACATGGTTAAGTTCATAAATTGGAACGCCCGCTTAATGGCTCAGCGAGCAGGCGGGGGGGGGGATGTGACACATATGTATTCAACGAGAAAGCAGGGCAATACATGGCACGGAAAAAAAAAACGTAAAACAGGCTCATTTGACGGGGGGGAAGCTTGCACAAGGGCGCAAAGAAGCAGCTGGGAGCCGGGAGCAAATGCACAATGCTGGGGCAGCGGTGTAGATATGCCCCAGTTTGTACTCTCAGTTGGGTCCATCCATTTGGACTTTCGTATGGGTGCCAGCGCGCGACGGCCCAAGCCCAAGAGAACAGACTCGTGCCATGTAAGTGAGGGTGTTCTTGATATGGCCATGCCGCGTGATTGATTGGATTTTGCAGCGTGGTCTGGATCTGGATCGAGGAGGGGATCTAGTGGGTCCAGGCGAGAATCAAACTGGTCAAGGGTGCGGCGGAATTGGGGCTTAGAAGACAAGTTGGGTGGGGGAGGGAATGGTATTGGTGAGGGTTGGGCACTCGGCTGTTTGGTGTTAACTACAGTGTAACTTGTTGAGGGTGTGGGCATACACTGGTGGGTGGTGCAAGGATGGTCAAAAATGAATCTTTGGGCCTGGAAGCGGGCAGTTTGGTTGAGGGGTTTCAGATTCAGACAGGTTGGACCAAGATTGAGTGGAGTGAGGTGGAAAGAATGGCAGACGAGAAAACAGCAGAGTAGGTGAGTGTTGATAATATTAGTGGTTTCTTGCTGGTGTAGGATAGGGGGGAGGCGGGAGATTCAGATCTGGGTGCCATAGATGGCAGCAAAGGAGGTAGAGAACATGTGACACTTATGCCTATTTTAGTTCAGAGCGTAATCAATTTGTAATCAATGCGTTGGATGGAAGGACTCTTTACTCTGGTGTCAATCAAGGACTTGAGAGGGGATACTTTAGAAGATAATCATGTGACTCTGTTAGATGACAAATGCACTTGTTGATCACTCTGTAACCTGGTCAGCCTGTCGCTCTAAGCCCTTCTTTTCGTCCCATTGGCTTAGAAAGGATGTAACACCATTGTTGCCATAGTCCAATGTCCCTTGGTTATGACACCACACCTTGACACCATTTTATCCAGGTTACTGTTGCTGACACCGTTTGTACTCAGCAACGGATTGTTCCACTTACATTGTGCCATAGTTACCTAGTTACGGTTGTCTCATATCATGTTCTCCGTAGTTATGGTGGTCTGAGCGTAGTTATTGTTGTCCTTTAGTCATGTACGCACAGACCTTCTCCCTGTAGTGTTTAAGGAGCCCCTTAAGGGCGTTGAGAATGCATCCTTCTTTTCACCATTTACTTACCACATACCAGTGAGACTGGACTTGAGCCCAGCTCGCCTAACTTGTGTACATAGTAGTCTTAATAGATACTTCTGCACTCTATAGCTATAGCAACCAACTACCTTAGTTAGGTTTAAATAGTTCCCACCTGCAGCATCACTAGTTTCCAGGCTGAGGAGCCAGCATTCCCAGATAAGCCCAATGCATTATAGCACGCTCAGTGAGAACACTTCCCTTTACTCAAGGAACCTCGGCGCTTCACTACTAGTGAGTGCTCTACCAATTTAGACAGACTAGACCCAGTCTTATCCACAGGTACTGTTACTGTTACAAACTTAAAACTCCTGGACTGGAGACGTCTTAACTGACCGTGTGTTACGAGGTAGTAACTCTTGCGTTGGCAAAATGACGAAGGCAACGGCTAGTGTGTAGTGGCCGAGAGCTACTGAGTAGTAACGTGAAGCTATCTTG
>WSTJ01000806.1:0-17899 GCA_019623705.1 Ceratobasidium sp. 428
AGCGTGGGCGATGGGCTGAGCGCGTCTGGGTCCGGCACGGGGTCGGCTAATCCGCGCTCGGCGTCGCCGCTCGGCCTAGGCTCGCTGTTCCAAAAGCCGACCAAGTGGTTCACCCGCTCGGCCAGCACGCGCTCCACTCTGTCCCCGGCTGACCATCCCCGGCAAAAGACGTCCAAGATATCGGCCCCGACGGATCCGCGCCCGCTCCGGGACCAGGACCAGCTTATGCCGAGCAGCAGGTGTGTTGAATTGCAGTCGATCCGATGGTTGTTAATAGTGTTATAGGTCCGTGTTGAGTCTGTCGATGAACAGATCGACGTCCCAGCTTGCGGTGTCCATCCCACCTTCCTCTCCCGCGTCCGCCACGTCGGATCTGCGCGCGACATCGGCCAAAAAGTGGTCCAAGTCTGTCGACGATTTATCCAAGTTTTGCCCCACCTCGCCCGAATCCCCACCCGAATCCTCTCCCGTCAGCGACCAACAACGACTCCGGATCGGAGAGTACCGGGCCCGCGCTGCACCCAACTCGGCCGGTCCTGGCACCGTCGTCTTTCCGACTCCGGCTCCGGCCCCGGCACCTCACCCGGATCCAACGACCGCACCCGGCAAGAAGCACGGTCGGTCCATGTCGTTTGGGAGACACAAGGAGCCGCCGCTCTCGACTCCAAATGAACCCGTCCCGGCGCTTCCGTCGCGTATCCCGGTCAAGGCTCAGACCGCTCAGCTGCTCGGATCCCTCAATCCGGCTGGCGCGACGCGTCCGTCGTTTGATCGTAGCAATTCGTATATGAGCGAAAAGGAAAAGACGTCCAGCGCTGGGAGCGTTACTCAAGGCACGGGAGGCGGCGGCGGATACAGCGTTCGAAATTTTGGGTTTCCGACGTTTGGGATGGGCAAGCCTGCGCCCCCGCCTCAGATCATCTTGTCCACTGCGCCCGATACGTCTGGTCCACTCACGCCTACGACTCCGACGCCGAATACGTCGCGCAAGGCTGCCAAGCGTGCCTCGCAGCAGATCATGCATTCGGGTTTCTTGCTCAGGCTCGATCATCCGAACCAGGCGCATTCGCAGGGAAAGCCGTACAAGGCCGTGCTGGTTGGGAGCAAGCTTCAGTGTTACAAGCCGCTGAGCGGGACGAGTGCCGAGGTGCGCGAGTTGTTTCCGAACGGGATCGTCCAACCGGATATCGAGGAGCAGGATGAAGGCGAGGAAGAGGAGGAAGAGGCGAGTATCGGTCAAAGCAGGGTGCATGTGAGGCGAAAGTTTTGGGGCCGAGGTCGACATCCCGAGCTGGTTGTGTCTGAATCCGGAGGAGAGGTTCAAGGATCGTTGGACGGGCTGGTGCATGAGGTGGTGTTTGGAACGATGGGCATGGACCGAACGCGTCGAGAGGCCTTTGCGAGCGCCGTATTGCTTTGCTTGCCTAGCGCGGTTTCGCAGCGGATCGAGTTTGACGAGTCCTTGATGCGGTACCTCGGTCGAGCGCTTCAGTCTTCAGACGACGGGGAAAGAGGCGCGGAAAAGGAGTGGGTCGAGTGGTGTGTACGGACGTATGCGGGGATCTGTGGACTTCAACCCGGGTGGAACGAATGGATGGACAAGAACGGTGTGTCGTTGGGAGGCGGACAGGCTGTCGGGATCGGGTCGCCCTATACCGGCGCGTTTTCGCCTCGGCCAAAGCAAGAAGATACGTTCGGTGGTCTTTTGCCCAATCCGAACGTTCAGGCGAAGGTCTCGAGCTCTAGTTTGGCAGTCGCGATACCCGTGTCGGCCCTCACACCTGAAACGATTGCCGAGTTCTTTTCTCGACCGAGTAAACTTGGTGCGACGCTCGAGCGGGATCGATTAAGTCGGGACGTGTTTCTGAGGATCCCGAGCGGGACGATTGCCAAATCCTTACGCGTCCTCAACCAATCCTTCCTCGCGCTCGCCAATAACCTGTCAGACTCTCTCCGCCTCTCCCGTTTCCTCCGCCTTCCTAGAGGGACAGACCCGGCTAGTCTATTCTGCGGGAGCGATAGTGCTCCACACTGGTTGACGCGACTCGTGATGACTCAAGTTTTGTCGCCCGATATGATAGGACACGAGTTACCCGCTTCTGATACGGCTGCGAGCATAGGCGGGAGCGGAGGGGGCGGGGCGATCCCGGAGGGTGTAAAGGTGTCGAGGACGCATACGAGGGCTGCGGTACTGTGCAAGTGGATTCGGTTGGGTGAGTTTTGTTGCTTTGTCTTTTATCTTTATCTCCTTGATCCGTCGGATTGCGTATTTTGATCGTTGGGACCGCGTTTTTGATCGTCGACATCGTTGCTTTCTTGATTGTTGGGATGACGAATCGTGTGCTGATCTTGGTTCTGTTTCTCTGTTGGGGTTTTGATTTTTAGGCGAACTGGCGCGAGTGAATGGCGACGAGTGCACGTGGCGCGCGATCCAAGCTGCCGTATGCGCACGAGCGATCGCCCGACTCGAACGCGTGTTCAGACGCATGTCGGACGAGGAGCGCGAGATTGTCGGCGCGTGGGCGCGCGAAGACGGCTCGCGCGGGCTCGGGTCTGGACGGTGTACGCCTTGGGAAGGAGACGTTCGCGAGCGGGTCGAGCGCGAGATGGTGCGTGCGCGTGTTAAAGGCAAAGATGGAGGAACGTGGCGTGTTGGGCCGTTTGAGGATGTGAGGGGTATGGTGGATTCGGCTGGGGCTGTGTGGGGCGCGTGTCGAGCTGGGTGTTTGCCGTTGAGTGATCCGGATGTGGAGGATGTGGTTGGGCTTGTGCGGTATTTCAGGCGGCATGCGGAGGATGAGGAGTTGGTGAGGAGCAAACAGTGAGCGTTTTTCGTTGGGTATATGCGTGATTTGGGTGTTGATCTTTGGGGGGTAGTATTGCGGATTATAACGGGCTGTCGTTTGCGATCGAGCCGAGGCGGAATAGGCACTATGCGCCTCATTTCTTCAGGAACAAGGCGCCTCAGTCGTCACACCCTCTCGCACCGCTCCTGTTTCCCGAGCTCATGCCGACGATCACGATGCTCGACCGAACGCACATTGTCCGGGGCAAAAAGTTATCCAACAACGAGGTCACGGGTCCCGTCGAGCTGAGCCAAGAGCATATCAACGCGGTGGTTACGCGCACCCGGGCGTTTCAGTCGGATGTCAAGGACGTTCGGCTGTTGGGCGAAGATCTGGGCGAGACAACGTTGACGGTGTTCGAGGGAGAGCTGGTGTTGAAGCTTATGAAGGAGGAGGAGAGGGAAAAGGTCCAAGCGAGGTCGACGACGATGTTGAGGAACGTGTCCAGGCCTGCTAGTTTGGTCGAGGAAGAAGATGATGAGGAGGTTGGGGAGTTGGGCGAGATGGGCGGACCGAGTTCGAGTGGGGCCGGGATGACCTCGAGCGGGGTGTTGAGTCCGAGTTCGAGCGGGATTCTAGCGACGCCAAGCAAGTTGGAACGTAAACCGAGCAGGACACCGTCGATTCGTGCCACACCCTCGTCGCACCTCGAACGCAAGCAGAGCGTCGTCCGATCTCGTCGGTCGTCTTTACCCTCCATTTCCCAACGCACGAGTCTAGTCGTGGCCGAAACGTCTGAAGAACCGCCTCTCCGTGCGCTCGTGAGCTCTGGTTCGCTCGAACGACTCGTGGACGTGCTTATCAGCGGGTTGGAAGAGGTCGGGATGCAGACCAGTCCGGCGGACGATAATGGCGAGACGTCGTTGCGCGAGGGTCGAACGCGCGGCGTGCGGGTTGATCATGCAGAGTATTGTAAGATCTTTTGGGGCGTGTTTAGGAGTTTTGTGACGCCGATGGTGTTGTTCGAGGTGTGTTACACTTGAGTTTGGTTGTGGATGTTGGTCTGATGGTGGTTTGTAGATGATCCAAAAGCGGCATGCGAATGCTGCGACTCGCAAGTCGTTTTCGACCAACGGGGCGCCAAACTTTACACGTTTCGCGGCGCGCACCAACCCCGACGAGGAATACAAATCTGAAATTCTCAAGACGCTCACCAACTGGATCATCGAAGGTGGCGGTGGTCAAGATCTGCTCGATGATACCGAGTTCTTTGACGGCATGCACAAGTTTCTGTTCCATTCAAACGCGCCCGAGCTCGAGCCGCTGCGAGAACTGTTCAAGCGTGTAACGCGACGACCGAGTTTGGAAGTCGTGCCTGGACCGTCGAGTGGGCAGACGTCGAGTGGATTTGGAAGCTCTGCGCCGAGTTTGGATGATATCGACCCTGAGACGTTGGCGGATAACCTGGATGCGATTGCTGCTGCTGCGTTTAAACCAGTTACGTTGACCGTGAGTGCGAGTTTTGGCTCGAGGATGAGTAGGATGTTGATAGAATTGTAGGATCTGGTTGTCGCGCTAGACTTGCTCGAGACCCAGTCGGCGGATCGACTTGGGTGGTACGTTGTCAGCGATATGCAAGCTTCGCCCGAGGATCTGTCTATCCAAAACATCTACACTCAACTCCAAGAAGCCGAGACCTCGCCGCTCATATCCGAGATGAGCGACGACAAGTTTGTGCGAAATCTGCCGTCGAGCATCCGAAGCGTGTTCAGAGCACACGATATCGTCCGGCGCTGGGCGATTATGAACATCGTCACCCCACGAATAGGTGTTCAGGCCCGGCAAGAGCGCATCGAGCTATTCTTAAAGACGATCGAAGTATGTCGACTGCGAACGGCCGATTCGCCCCTCGTTAAAGATCTACACCAGCCTTCGATCCGGACGTTTACCGAGACAGCGTTGGGCGCTGCGCTCTGTTCGCCCGAGAGCCGGTTGTTTACTCGAGCGTGGCAGGACGTGGGTACAGCTCGAGGCACGAGTATCGAATCGCTTTCGAGTTTACTTGCGACGCCGAGAGTCGAGGCGATTCGGTCTTCGCGACGGATGACGGCGGATATGGGATGGTTAATCGAGTGTATGCTCGAGCTGTTGAGTTTGCCGGACAAGTCGTGCGAGGGCGGAGGTGGAGTCGAGTTGGTTAATTTCGATAAGCGAAGGTGAGTATTGTTGTTCTAGTCCGTATATGCGCGTTTTAATATGGGAGTTTAGGTATCTGTTCAATTTGATCTCGAACGCGCCAAATTTGCAGCCTTTGCGCAAGCAGCAGCTCCGGTCGAATACTCATCGTGCGGACGTGGATAGGATGACCAGCATGCAGCGCGAGATTGCGGATTCGTTTTACGAGCTACGCGTGTTGAGAGAAGAGGCGCACAAGGAGAATACCATGAGCTCGCCGCTCCACGCTCAGCCTCGCAAGATCACCAAACCGTTCCACCGGACCGTACTCGAGCAGATGGAGAAGAACAAGCGAGACAGGTACGCGCGCGAGCGACTTCAAAAGGAGATGAAAGCCGAACGACTCGTTTCCGAGCGGCGAGAGGATAATATCGCCAAAGCCATGATATTCCCCAAGGGCCAACACGGTCAACGCAAAAAGAGTCGAAGCATGTCCGGATTCTTCACCATGCTACGCCCCATCTCATCTGCCTGGTCGAGCGAAAAGGTCCCGATGAAGCCACGGACGCTGCAAGAACTCGATTTCGAACCGACGGGCAAACCATCTTGGGTACTCAATTTGGCCGGCGCGCAGGCTCAAGAGTTTGTGAACAAACACCGGTCGTTCTTGCTACGACTCCGGACCGAGGACGGCGGGATGTACTACTTGCAGGCGATGGAACAGCGCGATATGGACACGTGGTTATCGAGGATGCAGGAGACGAGTACGAACTATGCGCGTCGGCGGTTGACGTATCAGGGGAGCAAGCCCGAGGCTGGAGAGGCTGGTACGCCAGGGTACAAGCCTAGTACGAAGCACCCGAATCCAGGTATGTTTTGGTATATTTTTGTATCTGAATGAGCTGACAGCTGTCGATTAGTTTACGGTGTTCCGTTGATGCAGCTGCTCGAGCGCGAGTATGGAAAGCCTCCACCGCCCGATGCAATTCCCCGGGTCGTCAAGATCTGCATCCAAGAAGTCGAGGGCCGAGGACTCACCGAGTCTGGTCTATGTAAGTTCTCGTTGTTTCAGACGTTGAAACCTCACTCAACGTGGATTGTAGATCGCCTTGTACCGGCTTCCACAGACTTGGCTCAGCTCTGCGACGCCTTCGACTCCGGTAAGCATTTTTACCTAAGGACAAAACTCAGGAGCTGACATTGGCTATGTAGGGGCTGCTCTCAACACGCCGCTCGACCCTTACCTCGATATTATGACCTGTACCTCCGCACTTAAAGCCTGGTTCCGCGAATTGCCCGAATCCCTCTTCACAAACGCGTTGTATGAGAACTTTATGGAGGCAATGCGTAAGTGGGCGTGTTGGTTTCCCCAGAATCGAAGGCTAATGCTTTCGCAGGCGACACGGATTTCGACTCTCGATATACTCGATTACGTGAACTCATTCACATGCTTCCGAGTAACAACTTCCACATCCTTCGTGCTACCTTCGAGCACCTCGATCGGTCAGTTGCGATTAGCCTCTTTAACTCGCGGTTGCTGAAATGGTATTGCTCTTAGTGTGACCGATTTTGAGGAGCAGAATCAGATGAACGCCGACAACCTCGCTACCTGCTTCTCGCAGAGCATCGTTTTCCCACCCCGGCCGAAAGTCGAGACCAGCATTCTGCCGTTCCCAGTGAACTTGGGCGAGCGCCATAACCTCGTCAAGAGTCTTATTGTTCAAGTAAGCGCTCCCCACTCATCTGTCGTTAGACCGCTAATTGACTATTTAATAGTACCACTGGATTTTCGAAGAGATAGAGGCGGACCAAGAAGAGGACGAGGAGGTAATGGACGACAACGAGAACGCGGTTGCGTCCGACTCCGAGGACCTCGAGGGGCCAGATGCAGCTGCCATCTCACACCTGAACATGTCCGAGGACGATGTCTTTATCGAAGAACCCAGCACCACTTCTCATCCTAACGGATCTTTTACCGCGGCCAGCTAACAGAACGTGTTTCTCGGATTTCCGTTTCTTACATCTGTGTGCTTGAGGACGTTTGATACCATGACTTATTTTGTTCTGATTCTTGCTGTTTTATATGTAGATGTACTTATTTGTGTACCATCACTACTGTGTGTCTTGGAGTTTTTCTCTGTTCACCTTTGTCGATTGTGCAATTCGAGATATAAATATAAATATCGATGCGGATTTAACAAGAGAGCAGGAGGCGAGGTAACAGAGTACAGAACGAGACCAACGGTCCAGATTACTTTACGACGGAATGCGGATTACGGACGGATCGATATGCTTGCATTGACGCGGGGTTCTATGCAGAGGGCAGGGTAAGTGAGTGAATCGCGCCATTGGGACACATTAGACACACCAGCGACTTGATGAGTTCATAGATGCTCTTGTCATGATACCGAAGCCCCGATGCGGGGTCCGTATATGGTCCCTACAGCCTTTGTTAGTCGTCGTATCAAAGGCCACTAACTCAAGATGTTGAACCTCAAGCCCCGTAATATCACAGTATCGTTTTTGAGGGAGGACAGAGGGAGGGGCTTCAATAGACGTAACTGGAGCGGGGCTTAGTAAATTATCTCCATTCTACAAGAAGCTTTCTTACATGTTGCAGCCTCTGGGTCCTCAGTCCAGTCTACGTCCATCCCTTGTGACTTGACTTTTTCACGTCCAAGCTTCTCCCGTTCTCGCTCAGCCCCCAGCACTTGCTTCGCACTCTTTGCGCGTCGATTGGTATTTTTCGTGTAGGCAGGATTTTTGAATGGTCGAGAATAGTGCGCGTATGAAAGGAATTCGACTAGACTCTTTTTGTTGCCGTTAGATATAGCAAGTGGTGAGTATTGATGTGAACATACTGGTGGTTGAGGCGTGGAAGGCTGCGCAGGGGTGGGCGCAGCAGACTTTCGTTTTCCGCCTTTTGGTGGCCTAGTTACGTTCCAGGTTAGGAAAAAAATTATTAGGTTTATTTTGACATACTCGCATTGCGTTGGGTGGTGGGCGTTGAGTTAGGACCTTCTATTTCCAGCCCGGAGGTTAAGCGCCCTGACGAGGGTGGCTATGGTTATAAGGTGGCTGAGGTCCTGCTCTTGCCCTCTACCTTCCCACCACCACCGAGGGTCCCACCGCCATCTTCAAGTTCTGAGACAAGGCAATGCCCAAGAGAGAAAAGACCCCTCCTCCCGGCGATGACGAGCCAAAGTATTTGAGGTGAGCGTTCACCTCTCGAATGTTGCTGACATTCCCTTATGAATCTCGTTCTCTAGCATATATTACCCGTTCCCACCGCATTGTTAGTGACTTCTTTTGAGAATCCTATCTTATTAACTCATGTCTAATTCTGTATTCTTAGCAACGTGTAAGATCCACGATGCTAACCATCCAAACGCGAACTAACCCCCATTCAAGTGGACGAGGAGAAAAATGTCAAGGAGTGCGCCCGTTGGTTGGCTTGCTTTGTCGGAAAGGATAACCTCTATTCGCTTTTCCACAAGCCATCGGTAAGTACGCTTCACCGGGCTTGTGGATTGCGGCTTATGACTGAGTTTCGCACACCTAGTCCCCCAACGTGATAATCGCCGAGGTATTGTTTCTTTATTTATGTTGTGTGTTCGTACTCGAGTAACTCTTGAGCCTTATCCAGATCAGCCCCGAAATAGATGATCGGAAGATGAGAAATATTTTGGGCGAACATGAGTGGAGCGAAGTCTTTGTCAAAATTGAAAGCGAAGACATTACAAGCTCGAAGATCTTCTACTCAACGTTCAATAGCCGCAGGGAGGTGGAGAAAACAGGTGTTTGATATTCTAACATAACACGTCGTTTAACCAACTGATACGTTATGCTTAGGATGGAAACCCGTGGATATTGTCGACGAGTACTTCAAGAACTTTAACCCTTCCAAAGGCGGGAAGTGTGTGTATCCTTACCCTGGTACGCGATAACCCTAATATCCGATTTCAAAGCCACACCGCTAATCAAAATACTTAATGAATCTAGACACTCACTTCTGCGAGCCCCCGTTGCTTACGGGAGAGGTCAGCGCACTAAAATTGTTCAGATTCCTTCCTGTCGAATTATTCCCCGAAGCTGCTCGCAGTCGGCCTCAAGCTCCAGCACCGGTAGCCCCTACGCCCCCTCCTCGCGTGGTACCCGGAAGTGCCCCTGCCTCAGGCGGGGGAAATTCTACTGGAGGAAAGGGCAAGAAAGGGAAGGGAAAAGGAAACGGTCGGCTGCTCCACTCTCCGTATTCGTCACTTCGACTACTAACTAGTCACTGCATAAACATTACAGGCTCTAACCTCGATCCAACCATACGCACGACGGCGCCAATTACACGCTCATTGGAATCCAGTGCCAAAGCTAAGGCTACTTTTCGCCAGGCCCCCGTAGTTGCGAAGATGTATGAAGAGGATAGCGACGACGACGGCGCCAATTACATGCCCGCACATCCTGGCCCTCGGCCTGCTAACTGGGATGGTGATTGGGCAGACGGAGACAAAAAGGAGGATGAGGTTCCAGAGGAGAAATATGGTGCGCTATGATCAAACCAGGGTATTTTGAAGTGTTTTGACCGGTTTCTGGTTCACAGAAGAGCCTCAAGAGCCACCCACTGAGCCAGGACTCACTAGCCGCTTTGCAGGGATCAAAATCAAGGAGAATGATGGCCCTCTGTGCCCAACGCATAATGTACGCACCCCCTATCCGGCTTTAGAGCTTGATGATTTGATAGTATTCGTAGAAACGATGCAAGCCTGGTATATGCGAGTGGGCCAATGAGGAAAAGCGGAAAAAGAAACGTATTCAGAACAGGAGCACCCCTCGCACCGGGCAAAACCAGCGCCAGTGGTGATCCTCTACCTTCACTTTTACGCTATGGTGTCGAGACGCTTGCTGGCGCCGCTGGCTTGATCAAGGTTTGTTGTCGAAACTGCTTTCCAATGTTGCTATCGTGCTTTCTGTTGCGAGTACTGCTTTGAGCTGTCGAAATGAAACTGTGAATTTGATCCATCCTTACAGCATGTTTCAAGATTCCTGCAACTGCGATTTTTTTTTCTCATCCGCTTCCGAGCGCTTGTTAAGCGCCGAAGGGTATGCAATTACGGCGACTAAGAGAGTACATGCTATATCTCAACGAGGGGGAAGCCCCAGGACACATGAGTAACATGTTCAGAATCGCGTCGTCGCTACGAGCAGATTGATGTACATATGTCTACGTAAAGTGGGATGATAAAATTGGGCAAAAATCAACCGCTGCTGGAAGGCTGCAAGCGATAGGAAGAGCTACAGGCGAGTCAAAGGCGCATAGAGGCGCTCGGTTGCATCAGGCGCACCCACAAGTGAGACTGAAAGAGAAAACAGCGAGCAGCAGAGTCGCTCGGGCCGGAACCTAGCGGCAAACCAACAGGGGAGCGCCTCCTGAAAGCTTGACCACGTAGCTCGTGTAGCGAGGCAAGCGCGTCGGACTCGAGTGCGCGCGGTGAGAGGAAAGAGGAAACGACTGGATTGCGCCGCAGGCGTGAGCAAGTCTAAATACAACCCCAATAGGGGCTCAGGGGCAGGAGCGGGCCGGACCGGACCACTCCACAACAGCTCGCTCTGTATTGGCCCAGGACAGTCCATAGCCCATTTAAGACCGTGCATATTAATCACGTCTGTTATATTCGTCTCCCGCGCTTGAGAAACAGCTTTAACAAATACATATAACCCCGGAGAAAGCTTGATCCTAAAATCTAACGATAAAAGTTCACATCGGCCTACAACTTTGGGTTTTAGTTTCAATCATTGCTTTGGGGAGTTTTACTGTGTCTGAACATCTTCCGCGTATGAGACAGCAAGTTACGTGATCAAGCTTTCAGGAGGCGCTCCCCTGTTGGTTTGCCGCTAGGTTCCGGCCCGAGCGACTCTGCTGCTCGCTGTTTTCTCTTTCAGTCTCACTTGTGGGTGCGCCTGATGCAACCGAGCGCCTCTATGCGCCTTTGACTCGCCTGTAGCTCTTCCTATCGCTTGCAGCCTTCCAGCAGCGGTTGATTTTTGCCCAATTTTATCATCCCACTTTACGTAGACATATGTACATCAATCTGCTCGTAGCGACGACGCGATTCTGAACATGTTACTCATGTGTCCTGGGGCTTCCCCCTCGTTGAGATATAGCATGTACTCTCTTAGTCGCCGTAATTGCATACCCTTCGGCGCTTAACAAGCGCTCGGAAGCGGATGAGAAAAAAAAATCGCAGTTGCAGGAATCTTGAAACATGCTGTAAACTGTATCGCTTTTTTACGTGTCACTTGAACCCGGCGCTTATGACATGGCTTTGGCGACCGCCACAAACAAATCTCTACTCTCCTACCACCTCAGCCGACCTTAGATTTTTGATACTGAGCCTAAATTCACGTAATTTTTCACACTTGTTATTTATCCATGAACTAGAGGCTAGCTTATACTTCTAAGAGGACTCAACATCTAATCGGCCCTGGTTATCTGAGACTCACGACCTGTGCTGCTGTCACGATGGCAATTCACATATTCTCTGACTGGGTTTCTCGTGCACTACCTACTAGTTATTATCTTCCAACAGCAGCCGTATTGTGCCTATTCTACAGCCTCCACTTTATCGCAAATGGCCGAAAAAATTCACGCGACCGAGATATGCATGGACGTGTTGTTATCCTCACAGTACGTCTCTCTGTACGGTGAGCTCGCACCACTAATTATAAAAACCGCTCAGGGAGCTTTCACCCCACTTGGACTCACGCTGATGCATGAACTTGCTCAACGTGGCGCTCAAATCATAGCACTTACTCCGTCCCTTGCCGACCCAGTTGTCGAAGAGCTCATCTCTGCTATACGAACTGTCACTTTTAACGAACTTATCTTTGCGGAAGAATGTGATCTTTCATCTCCTGCTTCCATCCGTGCTTTCTGTAAACAGTTCCTTGCGACTACTGCCAGTGGGCCGTCCAGTAGTGTTCCTGGCGCACCACACGACCCGCCAAGGCTGGATGCAATCGTACTGGGCCATGAATACACGCATATTGGAGCGCTTTGGGCCTCTAATAAATATTCGCGAAGGATGGAGAGCGATAGGAGGCTCGAAGGCAATCTGGCATCGTTTTTACTGATGACGTTGCTATTACCGTGCTTGATCAAAGCACCAGGCGACCGCGACATTCGAGTCGTTAGCGTCGTCAACCCATGGTATGCCGCGTCGGTTCCAACGTACATGCCTCCACTCGCACCACCCAAACTAGACTCTGAGAACCCAGCCGGCTCACAATCCAAGGCATCGTCTGCTCCATCGGCTGATGGCGTGCCAGAACCAGCCCAACCAACCACTCAGTTACAAAACCAGCTTGCTCAGATGGCTATTTCGTCTATTTCATCCCGTGAAGGAGAACGTGCACTCCGCTCAATCCTCCTGATGCGACACTTGCAGCGTGTAGTAGACGCTCTCGCTACGCAATCCACCAAGCCTGTGCTCGGAGCAAACGATGCGGACACAGTCGACGTCAAGAAAGCAAAGACCTCGAACATCCTGGCTCTCAGCGTCGCACCTGGGTTTAGTCGCCCACAAACCGCAGGAGCATACCTTCGTGCGAGCAGAGAGTCTGAAGACTATAGCCAACTTGGGGCCGTCTTGTGAGTGATTTGCAGTGCTCTTGCCCAATCTTGCTCACTCTGTGTGTACAGATATCTGCTCTTTTTTCCACTAATTTGTCTGTTCTCTAAATCATCCACGGGGGCGGCGCAAACCGTTTTGTATGCGCTTTTTGCTCCCACCCCCCGGACTCGCATTACCGAAACCCCTTTGGAGGCGACTACAAAGCAGACTCCTGGTTCGAATCCAGAACCTATTCCTCGTATTCAGGGCGGTATTCTGTACCGCGAATGTGCCACAACTCGGCTCCCAGGGAGGGGAGGGGCACTGGTGGAGGCCGAAGGAATTGGTCGGGCTGTGTGGGAAGAGATGGAACGAGGCGTTGAGATCTGGGAAAAGAGCGAAGGAGAGGTACTTCGAGAAATAGCCAAAGAGGTCGAAAAGGAAGGAAAGGGAGAGAAGGATAAAGTCAGTGGATCAGACAAGGGGAAGAGCAAGTCGAAGGATGAGTAGTTGTGTTGGCTTATTGTTGAGCAACCCAATTCTTTTGATTGTGATTCGTACTAGAAAGACTCAATTTGGACATTGTAGATTCATAGTCGTAACATTACATGGTTTGTGGTGCTCAATCTGCTGGCTAGAGTTCGTTATATCTCACGTGCATAAACAACGGCCGAGAAAGAAGAGAGAACTATTTCAGCCAAAACCACTAATACCGCTTAATAATTGGTTTATTGGTTTCCGAAGTGCATTGCCCTCTTCTGGTACTTCTCGAAAGTCATATTACCCTTCTTAGGTGGGTTGACCTGGTTACATGTACTGTGTTAGCCCGAATCCTTCATCACCTTAGAGTTGACATACCGCAAAGACCATTCCAGCACGGCAGTGGCCGGTTTGTCCACAGTGGAACCACTGGGGATCACTCTGCACAATGGTGGAGATGTGGTAAACTTCGTAAAAACAGAGATGATTTTACGCTAGCTTACGTTGGGGACTTCGAACCTACGACTAGGGAAATGCGAGGTTTGGTTCTTTGGAACGGGGATGCTGAAATCAGCACGTATGAGTTTAAAGGTTCTAGAGTGGGCAAACATACTATAGCAGACCCACAAGCCAGTGCTCCACCCGCGGAAGGCTCTAATGCATGGGTGATCGAATGTGCTTTGCGTTGCGGTGTGATTGCTTGGGTGACTAAATGCGCCACCACAGTGGGTTTAGTAGCTCACGTACGCGCTTACACACTGGCAACCACTCACAATTTAAATTCAATCCAGTCGCCAGGTTTAGCATACACATATTGCGGCTTGTACAGGAGCTTTCCGTTGTTACCGACGGTTACTTTGTAAGTCTTGCTAGCGCGACTTTCAAGCTCAGGCGCAGGAGCCGCTGGTGCGGTGAACGCAGTGAGTGGGAAGAAAAACAGGATGAAGGAGACGAGGAAAACGAGGCTGAAGATCATGACGAGTATGAGATTGGTTGGCTCGAAATATAGAAATAGTAAAGGTGAAGACTGAGTGAAGACCGAGCGTTCATCTCGGGTAGCTTATATGTTTTCATCTCGTGCTAAGCCAAGGAATACTTATCATTTCGTGGGGCAGAACATCAGTGCCCAGGCTTCTGTCCTCCGGCCCAGATGCGGCGCATTAATATTCACTCGCAGGTGCGATGCACTCTGTGGCCGGGCTTGGCCACATACAAGACGGAGATACTTAGATTGGATGACATATGATATCCCATTGATATATCGGGTACACTTCTTCGGTGATATTTAAATCATGGTCAGGCTCATTAAAGCGGTCAGTATCAAACACACCTGGACATCGTATATTGTCGCATAGTAGGCTTGACACAGTCGCAAGCGCCTCTATGGTATGCCAGCATTTACACATAAGAGGAGGTCTAAAGAAACGGAAGAGTCAATGAAAGATCACATGGCATCTAAGAATTGCATGGAGATGAGGTTGGGATGCTGCTGACAAGCAGCTAGGGGTATAGGGCTTGCTCGAGAAACATCTAAGGGCAGCCAAGGTAGCACAGATATGTGGGTATATGCGCAAAGAAATTTGCCCACGAGGCTGATACCTGCAAGTTTCAAATGAGAGGGGTAACTTGCGACGAGCCGGTGCCCGTAAAGGTTGCGGAGCCAGAAGTTGCATCCGAAACAGAATCTCCAGGGGAAATTTCGATGGCTAGAGCAACGCAGAAAGCTTGGAGATGGCCAGAAGTGACCATCGACCAACCGAACTGGGACAAGTGCTCGAGGAATGCGCCGTGATTGTCTCGGCCTTGCCTGCCCGTCGAAGCATAAGCGGTTAGAGAGAAATTGCGACGGCCTCGAGGTAGACTGAAAATACTCGGAGAACCTCGCTAAGTGAGAATTCGTAATTGAAGTCTAGAGCGGGGAGTGCCGATGTGCTGACGAGGTAGAGAAACTCAAATGTGTCAATTGAGGAGTTACTCGTTGGGCTTTATAGGGTGTTGGAGTTGAGAGCGTAGAGACGTACTGGTACTTGTATTTCATGTGTACACACTCGAACCAGTGGAAGAAATCTGTGTAAACGTATCATAGATGGGGACCAGATATAAGGCAAACGGTAGATGTACCGAGTCAGGAACAAGGCGACATAGGGCACCTGCGTAGATGTAAGTCGTCAGTTTTTTAGAAGGGCTGGAATGGGATTGCTCACCTCGACATGGTTTGCTCGTTTGAGTCTTGTGAAGCACAATAAGTTAAAGGTAGACGAAAAATGGGACACACTGCCCATGAGCTATGTCACGGCTGCGCTCGTATACCATCCGTTGTTACTCACCAAAAAATCTAAAGATCGTTAATCCATGACTTGCTGGACAATAAAGCTAGGATAATATTTTATGAGGTGGGAAATCACGTACAAGCAATAGACTTGTGTGGATTTTCGAGGCTTCGAGTCATGCGAGGATCTCAGTGCCTCACTATGTGGTCGGTGAGATGGTTGGTGGGCCTGTACATACGTCGGGCGCTTAGCCCATGTGGTTATATATGGCATACACCTCGAACAATCAATTGGTGCCTAACCTTATTCTCGATATATCCTTCCCGGGATGAAATCTCAGCTTGAGTGATCGATCTGCTTGCAGGAACATACACGATTGAGTACTTACCTTCCAGGAGGACCGAAACCTGCACTTGGCCACCCGATCATGAAATAAGCGCGGCCGGTGACGATAATTTATAAGGTGGACGCGGACGGCGTCTATCTCGCTGCCCTCGACCACTACTAAGTTAGTATAAAAGTCATGGCGGAATAGCTGTACTCGCATGTAAGTCGCCTAATGTTCTGTCAAGTTACAAGCAAGTGTTAGCGCATATATGCTATGTATTTATGCCAAATATTACCTCCGATGCATTGTCTAGATCTCCATCCGCATTCATTTTATAGAGCCCGGGCATACAGGTCACAACCGATTCCCCACTTATCTTCAGTGTCGCAAATCGGGTTTTTCCAATGGATTGCAGTCTGCAGACTATATGAATGAGTAGGAGGGCCGCCTCGAGCTTTGCTGTTGCAGAGACGGAGTAGTGGAAGTAATTTAGAATCTCTCTAAGCGACCCAATAATCTAAGCGCATAGGTCTCAGAAAAGCAAAACACAGAACGTTGATATAAGTACTGACCTCGGTAAACATTGGATCTTTGCATATATCTTGAATACACAAGTTCAACTTATGACACGGATCTGCAAGGTTGATAATTGACGGATATTTTGCTGCGATGTCACGTCGCGCCTTCTTGGTTACACTACAGTCGTCGGAAACAACAGAGGCGACTCTATGTACGCCAATCTCAGTAATAACCTGAATATATGCGCTCAATAACAGCTTAATTGACACACATACAAGGGGACATACCTGGTTTAACAGACCAGTAAAATAACCAGCGTCATGCGACCCATAGTAAACATCGCCGCGGAAAAGAAAGGATTGCCGATCAGGGGTACAAACATGAACAGTAACAACTGGTTGGCTACCCGAGGTCAAGCCGTCAAAAGAAAGGCTAAGATTTCGCTGAGATCGGAAAAATGACGCATATTGACAACCGCAAGCTGAGCTTCAGCAGGAATGAGCTTGTCAGCCAAAGTTGTCACACTCGGGGATTCATAGTTACGAAGCTTCGGGGCCACAGCGCGAATGAGATTATCCCATTCAGGGAGGCTGAGGATTCTTGGAGGTATTCCAGCAGCGCATATAAGGCGGACAACTGCTAAATCAATTCGGCTCTTCTCATTTAGTGTTCCTTGTTTGGCGAATGGCTCAAAGTATGCCTTAATTGCTGGACTGCGTCGCTCCTCTAGCTCAGGAAGAGAGACAGGTGCATTCTGAGACAGAATCCATTAGATAGAGTGTACACACGCATATAGTTTACTCACCTCGTGGCCCTCTGGGTTGAGTGTTGCACTTGCTGCACGACAAGCTAACGCATCCCGTGCCTCGGTATGAAGAGCAGGCTTCCGCTTCTCCAAATATTGGCATCGCGACGCGTGCTTAAGGATACGATCGATTTATAGAATACCCGTGTCAATACAACGAGTATTCTGTAGTACTTAGCTTCTTAGCTAGAGCTGTTAAGCTTGTAAGTGAGGTTCAAACGACCTGTCGATTATCGCTCCTACAGAGCTGTTTATATACACATGTACACGTTTGAACACATCATCTACTACGTGTGTATGCACGTAGTGATATACATATAAGACAATCCTACACGTACTCTCGTACGTGTATGCGTACGAGTCAATCATTCCGAGTCAGTCACACGCTGAATAATCATACACCGTAATACGATTTGACGTTTGGTATTTTGCAGCTTGAAATCGCAGAGTGAACTTGCGATGCATCGGAAGCGGTGATTTTCCGGAACTTGAGGTTTACCGTGAGGGTAGCATGGAATGACGAGCCGGTCTGCTAGCTTATTACGAGGCGCTCCGCCGTGTGAAGGCGGGGGAGAAAGTGTTGAGATTATGTCGTGGTAGCGATTGTCGTGCTCGGTAGGTATCGCGTTGAAGTCTGGACCAGTCTTGTTTACTTTCCTTTTACGACGTTTCTTCGCTGACTTCTTTCGATCTGGTTGATTCACTACTACGCTCTTGTCCTTCACTTGAGGTTGGGCCTCTTCATCCGGGCTGGAATCGCCATCGGTAGTTCCAATAAAATCTTCATCGTCCAAGCTATTATTTCCGACCTCGATCGACGACGAAGAAAGGTCACTGGCGTCTTGGCGCTTTCTTCATCAGGGAATTGCGAACTCGGCTGCAGCCAACCGGCGGCTATGACCAATTTCTCCGGCGGTGGAGCCGATCGTGGC
>WSTJ01000807.1:0-17889 GCA_019623705.1 Ceratobasidium sp. 428
GACTCGAAGCGTTACGTTGTAAGGTGTGGTCTCGCTGGCGCACTACTTGGATGCTTTCTGTGAGTATTTAAGTGAGTCTGGGCTTTCGTTCAATCCATCAGGCTTTGACAGCAGCGATACAAGCCACCTTTGTCGCGATTCAAGTAACTCTCCAATGTCTCAGTGGTAACAAATGTTCACGGAACGATCCAATATCTCCGGTTCTACAACAGAACGTATTAATCTCAGCCGTATTCACCATGTACCACATTGCAAGTCAGCAAATGAATGACCTATCATGAAGAAATGGTCGAATGCCTGCAACTCATGGCGGGTTTGGAGACCTATAGAGCATACACACACCCCGACAAGAGCATATACTTCGAAGTATATTGCGGCATGAAGTATACTGATGACTGAGAGTCTGCTTAGGGGCCGGAAGGAATCTGCTGACTCATCATTTCAGGGACCATCCGATCATGCCGAGATGCCGTGTACCGAAGGCTTTACTCTACTGGAAAGCTCCACTCCTGAACCAGACTAGCCCTATACTCATGTACAGCCAACCGGCATTGCTGCCTTGCCCGAGCTGTGTTGATATATGCGACAATTGTCACATCATGAGAGTAGAGTCCCGGGGCAGTTTTTAATCAAGCGCGACAAAATAGCCTTGGAACCAAGAGGTAGGTGTTTCCTCCCTATCTTCTGTTGTGGAGTGGTCCGGTCCCCGGGCCCGCTCCTGCCCCTGAGCCCCTATCAGGGTTGTGTTTGGACTCGCTCGCGCCTGCGGCGCAATCCAGTCGTTTCTTCTCTCCTCTCACCGCGCGCACTCGAGTCCGACGCGCTTGCCTCACTAATTTGCATCTTCAACAGGAAGAAACCCCTGATTTGTTGTAGTGCCACGGTAGCCGCTTTGGCGCTTCTTAGCACAGCCATGCAGTGATGTATCTCACGAGCCACAACCAACAACATCTAGGTGCAGTAGAGGTAGCCGATTATTGTTAACGTCGTTGAGAGTTTTTACTAGAGTGGCCACGAGAATAGTCTATTTCGGCTAGCGAAAATTGGCGGTGCAAAAACACTCTAGTACTAGGCTCTGGATCAAGAAGTTATAAATACTGCGGCACGAAGCGAACGATTTCCATTATCCCGCTCCCTACGGACGCAGCGAACGTTCGATCTCTTTCGTGTCAGGACCAAAGGACGCAAGCTACTATCAAAATTGTTCGTGGCATCAGATAATACACAACACCGCCGAAGCTTTTCGCTGATAGCATGCTCAAAATGTGAGTGCAAAAGATAAAGACATGTTTGTGCTCATATAAGTATTAATTTGACTCATCACGAAGTTGGAGCATATCGCATCCGGGGGACGGTGGAATGGTGAGCGTGGTGAATATGCGTCAGTCTGGGTTTGACTCTGCGGTTGCTGATTAGCTTGATTTTGGGATCCATCAAGGTTGACGAGTCTTCTGATCCTCCAGAACATAGACTTCTTATGGAGCTATTCGCACTTTCGTCAATCGCCATCGTGGACGTACTTGCGCCAAGTATCTACGCTCATATACTCTCGACATTTACTCAACTCGCTCAGTTGACCTATCAAAAGAATGAAGCTGCAGGCATGGCCTCGGCAGCACAAAGCACGTTCGACTTTCTATCTGACCTGAGAGGCACGATGGCAGACGAAGACACGCCACTGATGGCGAACACGGTGCGGGTTTTGCAAGTTCTTGGAGATGCTTATAGCAACCAGTACGAGCAACATGGGAAGATAGAAGACGTTGATATGGCCATCGAATGCTACAACCAAGAGTTACTATGCGTAACCGCCGGCGGTGATGATTGGGCAGCCGTGCTTAATAACATAGGGACAATGCATTGCACTCGATTCAAATCAACGGGGAGCTTGATGAATCTGGAACGAGCAGTTTCGTCCGCAGCTCAAGTTGTGACCCTCACTTCCGACGAGCATCCGCACAAACCCGCATATTTAGCCAACATGGGGAGCGCATACTCTAGTCGGTTTTTGCTCCTCGGGGAACTCTCAGATCTTGATACGTCGCTGGAATGCGCAACCCAGGCGGTCTCGCTCGCGTCTGAACGCGACCCACGAAAGCCTAGTATGTTAGGCAACCTTGGAAGCGTGCATCACACTAGATATAAGCACTTAGGACACACCGAGGATCTTGAGCTCGCGATCAGATACCAGACCGAAGCCAACTCCCTATTGCCCGACGAAGACCCGTTGAAGCTGGTTTGTTTAGTCGGCCTCGGCCTCTCGTATGCATCTCGATACGAACTGCTCGAGCAACTCCCGGACATTGATATGGCAATCGATTGCGCCACAGAAGCTGTATCGCGCACTGCTGACGGTCACCCAGACAAACCTCGACTCTTGGCCAACTTGGGTGGCGCATATATCTCTCGTTACCAGAGCATGGCCCAGCTATCAGACCTCGACATGGCGCTAGTGTGTCATCAAGAGGCGGTATCCATAACGCCTGATGGGCACGCTACCAAACCTATGCTCCTATGTGCCTTGGGTGTTGCATTCCTTGTCCGCTACCAGCACTTCGGGCATCTGTCAGATCTCGATACTGCTATCAACTTTCAGATCCATGCGGTCTCGTTCATACCCGACACACATATTGAAAAGCCCTGTAGCCTAACTAACTTGGGTAGCACATACCATGTTCGGTATATGCGCCTCCGGCAGCTGTCAGACCTGCAGGAGTCAATGAACTGTCAATGCCAAGCTGTGCTACTCGTGCCTGACGCTCACCCTAACAAACCCGCACACCTCAATAACTTAGCGAGTTCACATTTTACACTGTATCAGCATCTAGATCAGCCAGCAGAACTTGATCTGGCAATCGATTTAATCAGCCGAGCAATATCACTTGCTCCTGAAAGCCATGCCTGGAGGTCAAAATGGATCAATAATCTGGGTAACTGCTACCGCGTTCGGTATAACCATACGAGAAGTATATCAGACCTCGACATAGGAATCAAACAGCTTCACCTGGCCGTATCACTCATGCACGACAGATACTACCATAAGTCTGGAGCGCTAGGTCGACTAGCCAAGACGTATCACACCCGTTATAGGCACCTGGGAGAAGTTAATGACCTGAACTCGGCAATAGATTGCAAACATGCAGCCCTTGCGGGTCTTTCGGGTCATCATCCAGACAGAGTCGTTGTAATTTCTGCCTTGGGAGAGTACTTCTGGGATCGGCATCAACTTCTGGGCTCTGAAGCAGATATGTCTCGATCCCTTGATTACTTCGAGCAATCTGCATTTTCACTCGCCGGTAACCCCAAAGAGAGGGCAGATGCAGCGCGAAAATGGGCTATAATTTCTGCAGCATACCGCCCCCAGTCCTCGCTCAAGGCATACCGGTACTACATGTCGCTTATCCCCCAAGTCATCTGGCTTGGTTTTGCCGCTAAAGAGCGTTATGAACGAGTTGCTGATGTTACAGATACTGCCTTGGAGGCCGCGTCAGTTGCAATTGCACATCGAGAGTATGGACAGGCACTCGAGTGGCTGGAACAGGGTCGATCTATCGTATGGAATCAGCTGTTGCAACTTCGTCAGCCACTTGACAAGCTGAACACTATTGATGCCCCCCTAGCAGAGGAACTTGTGCATGTAGCTAGCCAGCTGAAGTGCGCAGCTTCATCCGAGACGATCGTAGTGGAGGTTCCCGAGTCTCCGATTTTCCCTGAGCGCGCTGCTCAGAACCGGCGCCGTTTGGCTGAGAGATGGGAGGAGCTAGTGAAGCGTGCTCAAACACTACCCGGTATTGACGACTTTCTAGCTCCTAAGAAGGCATCGCAGCTTGTTGCGGCGGCACGCTCGGGGACCTTAGTGACGCTTATTGCTCTCGCCGATGGGGCTTGTAATGCACTAGTGGTCCCTCGTGGATCTACGGACATTGCTCACGTTCCACTGAGAAGCTTATCATATGACGAACTGAAGCGAGCCTCTAACAAGCTATACGGCCAGCATACAAAAATATCCCGGGCGGATCGCAAGTTTACCACCGGGCGGACGAAACTGGATGGGGAGCTTGAGAGAACTCTACGTATGCTGTGGGTTGACATTGCAAAGCCAATTTTAGACCACCTTGGATATACGGTATGTAGCTTCTCCCGTACTTCAAACTCTTCTCAACTACTACGATGCTTCTGTAGGAGATATTACCGATCAGGAAGCTACCTCGTATCACTTGGTGCGTAACCGGTCCTCTCTCTTTCCTCCCTCTCCACGCCGCGGGAGATTATACCAAACCGCGCTCCTCCCTCTGGGACTACGCCGTATCTTCCTATACTCCAACCATTGGGGCGCTGTTGTATCGCACTTCAGACTCGCCCTCACGCTCTGGAGTTGCTCTAGTTGGCCAGGCGTCCACACCTGGCTTTCCCGATCTGCCTGGGACGGCGATTGAGCTGGATACCATTAGTATGCAAGGCCAGCGAATACCGACGACACGACTAGACGGGAGCAACGCTACTCGCGAGGCCGTGCTGAATGTGCTTGACCGGCATAGCTGGGTGCACCTAGCCTGTCACGCCAGTCAGAACATGGCAAACCCAATGGCTAGCGCTTTTCATCTACATGACGGTCCACTGGATCTATCCACAATCACGCAAAAGCACGTCAAGCACGCCGATCTCGCATTTTTGTCAGCATGCCAGACTGCGACCGGTGACAAGGAGCTACCTGATGAGGCAGTGCATCTTGCGGCCGGGATAATAATGGCAGGATATAAGGCTGTAATTGCGACCATGTGGCCGATCGCTGATTGGGACGCACCGGTGGTGGCGGGTCGGTTCTATGATTATATGCTGAACCAAGGAGGGGCGGATAAAAACGATTTCTCACGAGCATTGCATTATGCAGTGTGGTGCCTACGTGAGAGAGTGGGTGTGAAGGCGTACCAACAATGGGTACCGTTTGTTCATATTGGACGATAAAGCGATTGCCGTTGTTAATGTTTTGAACCTTCAATCTCCCCTAGTATGACGATAAAGATACTGGTGCTACGCGCAAAAGGGCTCCAACAAAGTAACAATAAGTGAACGGGCTTACCTTTATGTATCTCACAACGCGTAGCAATTTGAACGAGCACAGTTTCCGGTGTGTGTGAGCGTCACGTGACTTGAGTAGCACAAGCCTTTTTGATTTCACCAACCACAGCATACACTTTGGCTGATGTTTTATTGGATCTAAATATGTTCTAGGCGTTTACGCTCGGCATAGCTATTCTATAGAAGTAAATAGGCAGTAGCGTGCGTTGAGCAGTGGCCCCGGGTCTGTTTGGTCTCGCTTGTCCACCCCTATCGGCCCCTCGCTCCGTTCGCTCTTCCCGCCCCTAGCTCACGTATAAAGGTGCCGCTTTATGACTTCTGCCCGCTCAGTTGACCTCGCTCAATGAGCCGGTGCATTTACTCTTTGCTCTCCGTTTGTGTTTTATCATTTGTATCTCATACGCTCTCTTTAGTCCGACCGCTCTGTGTTTTGTCTAGGATATTTAATCGCGAGTTTAATAGTTCACATCAGCTTGTTCATGCCGTCGCGAGTCGATTTGTGCATATGTACATTCATATGAACTTACTGCTCTCAGATTAGGACAATCCCCTCTCCAGTCCAGATCCCAGGTACTTTACACAAAACGTGTTGCAAGATAATCTCAACTTTCATAAATCTCACTTAGGCCATCAGACTTTTCTTTTTAGGTTACGAATTTTTGGACTCTGCATTCTTTTGATTTCTCTCGGCTGGCACCTCTTTCTAGCTGTCCCGAGCTTTGTTGGTTTTCAGGACCACCACTACTTCAGATGATAGATCTCTCACCTGGAGTCAATGCGGTAGTCTTGGGTTGGACGTTAGCCGTAGCTGCCAACCCATTCAATCTCGTTACGCGTTACGCTAAAGCTAATCCCTGCCAGTCGTAAGCCAGAGAAATCCAGGTTCGAAAAAAGAGTGTATGATCATTACAGGGTTAAATTATGTGTAAAACAGATCAATACATGAACAAAACGAGCATTCAACGCGCAACCAGGCATGTAACTAGCCATATCTGAGCGTAGTTGAAACAACGAGTCCGCCTTGGCGGACTCAAACTGATTGTGCGCAATGTTTACGGGAGCGCGGGCGTATTCTCCGCACTTTGAAGCACAAATTCATTTGAGTAAAATCGCGACGGTCGAGCAGTGATGGAAACAGCTCACAAGTACTCAATATTGTCTGCGTTATTGATGGCTTGAGTTGGGTTGGAGCGAGCAAGCTGCTTAGAGCTCCTAGAGCCATAGGTATGATCCCTAGCGCCTCCATTGGCAACGAAGTGGGAATTCTCATGGACGATGGTTCCGGCGCGCGAGTCGGCGCCAGTTCTGGTACCGAAATGTGTTAGCAGCAATCGCTGGTGGATGACGAGAAACATACACAGGAGCTCTCCAAAAAGAACCACAGAGATAGATCTAAGACATGAGTATCTAGATGTCTCAAAGCTGCAGGATAAAAAGCTACCTACCATTCCGGGGGCATTACGCCTGACGTATGCGAAGGTCGTGTTAAAATTGATCCTTGGGTTAGATTTGCAAGCTGAACAGTCGTATCTGCTTTCTGTAGCATCTGTGCCAATTCTCTCGTAGCGCGAACTGGCATCGTAGTACCCTGAGGCTGAGAGTTTTCCGAACCAAGTTGTATAGCGAGGCGCGCCGGATGAGATGCCGGCATCAAAATAAGCATTTACTTCAGCCACCATCTTGTTTGACTCTCTGAATAGAATCAACATTTAGCTCCCAGCCTCAATATTGGTACGAAAGCGTCGGAGTACTTACCTAGCGGCCGCAAGGATCTGGGATTGCTCCTTTGGATTGCAGCCAGTATAGGTTACGGCGCGCCTCGAGAGAGCTGCGGCGTGATCGTCACCAGCTGCAAGCTCACCGGTAATCTTGAACTGGTTAGACGTAGTGCTAGCCTCAATGGTATCGAGAGCACCCGAGGCGTTGACATAGGTAAACACATTGGTAGCGCCGAACTACGATGAGTAATCTTGATTAGTTTTCCGGGCCCAGATCTGAATATCCATTTTATACGTACGTCATACAACCCTTCACCAGGCAGAGTAAAGTTGTATACGCCGGCGAGATTATGTATGATGTTGATATTCTGGCCAGGTGCGAGCACGGTAAACATATCCTCCTGGTTGAGAGCCACAGCCTGTGACGGGACATATTTGAGCTGGATACCGGTGAAAGCAGGAGATCCCGACTCGGAGGAAATGGTGAAAGTGTCGGTCGGTGTCACAGAGAGAACCGTGTGAGGGTCGTTGAGAAGCTAAAGGGTGATCAGTCAGGGATTATATCAGTCTGACGATCACAAGATAGCTTGCCTTGAGCGTTTCGTCGCCAGTGTTCTTCAGGGTCGCTGTAACGTTTAGACCGTGAATGTCGACGACGGAGCGGGGGCCAACGACATCAAGATGAAGACTAGGAATGGCAGAAACTGAAATAGCCGACACAAGGATTAGAGCACCAAAGGATTTCATAGTAGTACTAGGTCTGAGAAAGGCCGGAACGGAAGGTGAAGGCACTGCTGATGTCGTTTTTGCGCACGGCCATACAGCTCGATTTTTATACCCAAATATGCTACGCAAATTGCATGAAATAATTGGCACTTGCGTATTCCGCAACAACTACTGGAACATGCCGTAGCAGGCAGTAGGTCCTTGTGCGCCATGAGAACGCTCGCTGAAACACCAAGTATCGCAGCTTCAAGCCACCCGCTTTCGGGTGCGTAGTCTGTCGTGAGCGGATGACCCGGGTTGCCGCGCGGGTCCTCCCACGGGTGTGAAAACGGGCCGGGTGAGGCCCGGGATGTACAAGTTGCGCTATTTGCAAATTTAACACCAACGATCCAGGCACCACTCGAGTCGACGTGCTGAAACCTGCCGAAAATAAGCGCGCTCGAAAACCAAACTGGACTTCAATTCTCACGACTGATTTGACCAGCCCGAGGTAGTTTGAGAACAGTCTGAACAAACGATACACGAGTGTTTCCACCCCGTAGAATCACACTCTGGACGTCCGCCTATCACAAACGAGTCAATACTCACTTCCACCCTCCAGTACGACCCAGACTCACCAAACCAACATCAGTCCCGACGATAGCGTCCAGCATCGGCTGCTGGAGCCTCCAGTACAAGTCCTCACACTCCTTCTCAAACGCCCGTCGCTCAGCCTTGCCCTTCCAATCTGAGTCACCAACGAGTCCCTCGACGTCAGCTTTCACGTCCGTGTTCACGCTCGATACTGCCTTGACGTGCTCAGCTTCCTTAATCAACTTGGCCAAGCTTCGGTCGACTAGACCGTCTTCGAGAGACGCAGGAAGCCGTTCGACCATGAGCTTATGCACTCAACGCGTGAGTTCCGTGCCAGACGCGAGCGTATCGTGTCCGGACCCGAGAACTGTGACCTGCGTGACGTTTTCTGATTTCGGGAACTTCTTCGTTCCGGACGTGACGAGTTTTGTTTCGAACGAGACGAGTGTCGCGCGGGTGGATGAGGTGCCGTAATCGTAGATAATGTGCAGTTCCTTGGTCGGGAACTGGCGAGTCATGGCGTAGTTGACCGCGATGACCGTCCCGTCATTGACGAGCGTCAGGAGCTTCAGGCCTGCGATCTCTGTGGCATCGATGACGGCTTGTCGCTGGAGCTGGGTAAAGTACGCGGGGACCTGCCATCCGCTCAGCATCGTCTTATCACATAAAAGCTTAGATAACGAGACGCTTACAGTGACGGCTACATCCCTAACCTTCTCACCCGCGACCTGACCCGCCAAGTCCTTGACATAGTCAAGCTGCATCGCGACGAGCTCTTCGACAGAGTACTCGTCTCCGTTGGATCGCCTTGGACGGTTTTGAGCGAGGCAAACGTATCAGTCAAGAACCGCGTCGCTTAAGACCGGCTGAGTTGGCTAGTTCAGTATACAAGAACAGAAAAGTTGACATACAAGACTCCTGCTGTCCTGACTAAACAAACTATCCTCGCCCTTCCATCCATCCAACAGCGCTCGCTATCTTTCGCTTCGAGTCCCAGTCGAGCACCAAATCAAACGGCACACCAGGCTAGAGCCGGTGTGCACAGAGCGAGGCCTAGTAATCGGCAATGATGATCGTGACAGCAAAGAAAGAGGGGTACGGTCGCGTGACGCGACCAGCCCTGAGCTCGACGCGCTGTGCACCTGCCATCTTACCGCGTACCAACCAGCACATCACCTTTGTTCCGCACTCTAGGTCTTACCAATCATCGAGTCATGAACCAGTTTATTATGGTTCACGTATCGCCTTCGAGCACCTGCCAACCCTTTGTTTGTCCCCTGGAACTGCGAATCGAAACCGACGCCGAAGGCAACGAATGCGTCGACATAGCGAGGCTATCGGCAGACATACAAGTTGAAATCGTTGGGCCGGGAATGCCCCCAGAGCACGATGTAGTCCTTTTACGAAGTACGTGTCGCTCTAGATTCTTCATTGTTGACGTAAAATAACATTCAGTAGTGCCTAACAATGAATCCAAGGTGCTATTACAAAATAACGGGACAGTTTGGGAGCCGACTATCAAGTCCTTCGGGCTGTTTTATGTGCCGATCAATCCGCCGTTCGAGTTGCATGTCGTGTCTCGTGAGGAGGGCATGCTAGGTGCGTCTGGATTGCAAAGGCAGAAGTACATAGCTTGATTTTCTTTGGCGGGACAGAATGAACAGAAATTGGCGCATCGACGAGATCTTGGGGTCAGTAACATAGCTAAGAATCGGATGAGCCTGCGGCAGGCGATTCTCTCGACATTTCTTTGTTATTTTGAGACTTAACGATGAACCTTAGACCTGCAAATGCGTCAAGAGTGAAACAGACGAGCAGAATCAACGTGCTTCCTGCTCGTGTGTATAGGCTTCATTCAGATCCGTCATGCTTTAGTCCATGGTAGAAAGAGTCGCAACTTATTGACCCAGCGGTAAACTCCTCAAATTCCATCTGGTTAGTGCGCATATAGCCACTGAGGGATGTCATAGAGAGCTTGCGATCAAACACCCAAAAGCTACTCAAGGTTGCGAATCACGTGATTCTTCCTATTCTGTCTCCTAAATTTCTTCGTCGCGTTTTCAGTTTCTACTCAATGGTTTAAGCTGGAGACGAGCTCACGACGAGTTTAAGTGTTATATTCTACTTCTATCACGCTCATATAGGATCATAGTAGCGCGCTTACACCAAACTGCTCACGACCCGGGGCGAACTAGGACACTTTATGTAGGGCGGATCGGCCCCAACTTTCATGCTAGCTGGTCATGAGAGTACTTTTGAGAGGCCATTACTCGTTAGTACTCGGTTCTCGCTGACTCTGAGCTGCTAAGATTGGAGAAAAAAAATAGTTGTTTTCGGCGGCGAAGAGTGCTTTGAGCTTGATTTGGTTCTCCTGTGCGGGTGACAAAGAGCTTGGCTGCAAACATGGCTTGTTGCAGCTCCTTGAGCGCCTGAGGGCTGGCTTCATCTTCTTTGTACCTGTGCTGGATTGGCTTCTCCATCACCCTAGATTATGCCTATTAACATGGATCCAACAAATAAAAATAGATTCAAAAAGAACTCGACAAGATCCCGACGAGTCCACAAGTGCTCGCCTCAGTCGTTATACCCTCCTCATCCAGCCACTCTCTAGCTTTGTCTACGGTCTTTTCGATCTCTCTCCTCTCCTCGGGCGGTGAAAACTCGGTAAACGGCGAATCCTCAGATTCATCGAACAACAAACGAATAGTTGCATTGGTAGCTCCGATATAGTAGCATAGGTATGTTCAGCCAGCATATATGCGGCTAAGTAGCCCTGATACTACTGTTAAGAGCTGTCCACGGTTGAACACGAGGCAATCATGCGCAATCTACATCATTACTATCGCGTGACGTAAAGCAACAAGAGTCGTTCAACCACCGCTGCCACTCCGATATCCGAGAAAATCTTGACAACCGTTGACCACAAGGTATACGTCCCCGTGTCTGTTCGGAAAGCCGCCTCTAACCCTATAGGTAGAATAGAACTCGATGAGTATGATGAATACCGAGAACATTCCAGTACGTAATGAGTTTGACCTGATACTCCGTACTGTCTAAATCTTGTTAATCGCCGTTTTCTCCTTTGAATCCACCCTTGTCATGCTCTCCTTACACCTGATCTCAGAGCTGCTGCTACTGCGCTATTCAGGAGCGACTTATAGGATGCAACAATTGTGACCGCGTGGTCTGCTACGACCTAATGGGAGAAGTCGACTCCACTCCCAGTCGCCCTAATACCCCCAAACTTGGAGCTTGTGTCACCATTCCATTTAGTATATCCACCAACCAAGCGCGTTTTCGGTGTCCAGAATGCTTGTGGGCTGACGAAGCATCTCAGCCAGACGTAATGTACCAAACTCACCATACTCAATAGTAGGCTGACTTTCTTGATTATGTAGTACATTGTTAATAACGATCCTAGAGTTGATTTGAGCTTGGCTCTCACCGATTCTTCCGTTGTTCTCGTCGTTTTCTATCTCGGATCCCTCAAAGTTCAAGCTGAGCTTCTCACGCGAAGACTTTCAGCCAACTTGGCTGCTTTTGGGGTTCGTGTCACTCAAGAAATGGTGGCACTTCATCAGGAGCTTGGTCCTCAACGCGCGGAGCAGATCCGCCAAGAGTACGCCCTTTTATTTTCACCATTGGGCTTTATATTAAATAAAACTGCGTCAGGATGCTCCCGAGGGGGGCGTATCATCTTGTCACCCTCTTCCTCACAGATAGGGACATATTCGGCCGGCTGCCGACATCTCAGAATGGCAATGAAGGTTTACAAGACCTGGATGACGGAGCAATGATCGAACGCCATACGAATGCATTAACATCTTTAGCACGTGATGCTACAAGCGCAAGATTGTTTCTGATCCCCTGCGGACGATAGTGGATCAAAGATGAAGTAGTTGACAATATTCTCCAAACAGTAAACTCGTAAGTATATATCTTCATAACTGCAAATCGCTAAAGTCTTGTGTCAACAGACGTCCCTGGCACTCGGTTGTCTTGCTTACCCAGGATTACGGGTTGCCGATATCGGAATTCACCGATTTTTTACCCCAATTATTTACCCTTCTCTATTTCATGGGATCGGCAATCCGAAGATCCTTGCTTCGGACGTGGTCCATATCACGCTGCGCGAGCTTCGGAGTTGGTCTTATTCTAGTGTCACGGCGCGACCGCGAACAAGAATCGCTTCAAATAAGCAGATTCGAACACGCGCCCCCAGACAGCCGGCCGTTTGGTATCGATCTAACAGAGACTTCTTTGCAATGCGGCTGCCGAAATCAAAAGGACGTCTGGACCTCCTGTCAGATTTCGCAAGCTCTCGAGTTGAAAGAGGATCTGTGCTTTCTGACCTCAGGTTGCGGGTCTACCGAGCTCTTTGTTGCGTTGTACGCAGGCGTCCGTCGCACGTTTGATCTACACGGCGCAACGATCATGGAGGAGCTTTGGGACTCACAAATGAGGCGTTTTGCCTTTAGCGAAGCCGACATGATGGTCATGAAGGTCTGGGTATGTCCTAATAATTTCGACCGCAGTAAGTAGCACTGATGATCTGGTCTGTCACTAGAGGCGGAAGGATGGCCCAGACAAACGACCAATTCATGATAAGCCTTGGACAGAAGCCGGCAAACGGAATCTAAAATCGTAGAGACCAGCCCAGTGTGGCCTTTTACCTTGGGATCATGAGTTGCGTACTTACGTGCAAGGGCGGGAGAGACAGAGTTTATGAGATGGGTCCCGTTTATGCATATCGGGAGGTAGTTTGACCACTGTGTGTATAGAATTGTGCTCTAAGTTTGTTTATATAACTCAACGTGTATGGTGATTTGACGCTTGGGATAGTCCTGTCCAATTCGTAGCCGTGTGACGGGATGCCTGCGGGATAATGCGGTAGCGAATTTTGAATGTAACGCCCAAGTTCTAGTTCTCGACTTCAATTGTAATTATTTATGCGCTGCGAACAAGATACCAATGACGAGCACTCAACTTGGCTCACGCATAATTTGGTAGCATCTCACCACTGATGTGCAAGGTAGTGCCAGCCACACTCGGCGTCAAACTATCCGAAAAGCACCGCATACATATTGCATATATCCACATTCAAATACATCTACCACCCCGCTCTACATTACTACACCAAACAAAAACACCTTTTTAAAGCTCCTCCTTGACCCTCACAGTCTCCTCAGCTTTCTCACTCGTCGCAGTCGACGAAGTCGCCGCACTCGAACTACTCGACGTAGCCTTCTTCACAGCCCTCACCTTCGGCCTCCGTCTCTGCAACCTCTGCACAGTCCCTTGAAGCTTCATCCCCCTCGAGTTCATCTCGCTCGTAACCAGCACCGGATCCGCATGCTTCGGAAGAGTCCTCTGCACGTCGACCTTATCGTTCAGATACGTCTCGATCTCGCCCATCTGGGACTCGACGTCTTTGATCTCAGATTCAGTAAACTCAGGCATGGGAGGTAAAGGAGTGAGAGATTCGGACTCGGAGTCGTTTTCGGCGGCGAGGTGGGCTTCGAGTTTGGTTCGGTTCTCTTGGGCGGATGAGACGAACAACTTGGCGGCGAACATGGCTTGTTGCAGGTCTTTTAGGGCCTGAGGACCGGTCTCGGCTTCTTTGTACCTGTGCTGGATCGGTTTCTCCATCGCCCTGAATCGTATCATCAACACCCGTCCAACAGCAACGAAAATAAAGGGACTCACTCGATGAGATCCCTACGAGCCCACAAGTCCTTTGCCTTGGCCGTCGCACCCTCCTCATCCAACCAGTCCATAGCCTCGTCCACAGCTTTTTCGATCGCGCTCCTCTCTTCGGGAGTCGAAAACTCTGTAAACGGCGAATCCTCAGAGTCATCCGAAAGAAGACGACGGAGGCGGTACAGGAACCCTTCCAGGACGTTGAACGCCTCTTCGCGTTCGCGTTTACTCGAGGCCGCTTTGGCAAGCGCGATCAATCTAAAACAGGTGAGATCGGGAAGTCAGGAACAGACTTTTAAACTTGGATAGAAGCACGTACCTCGATCGCGCAGCCTTCTTCTCATCCCGATCCATCGGCACGACCGTCTTGGGCGTAGCCTTGAGTCCCAACGCGATTGACTCGACGCGCTCGACCGGCTCGGCGGGTTTGGTCTCTTCGGCTGTGGCGGCGGATTCGGTGCTCGTTGCGCTTTCAGTTGCACTTTCGGAAGACGAGCTGGAGGTGGAGGAAGAGCCGCCGAAGAAGCTTTTGATCTTGCCTATATCGATTCGATTCGTAAGCATACAGGAATATTAGGACGGACTAGGGGGGGGAGGAGAGGAGAGAGACGTACCAGTGATACTATCGTCCTTGACGGTCCCAACTACATTAGCCTCGACGACACTCGCGAGCCCACTCTCAGAATACAACAGAGTAAGCTTCACAGCTGCATCGGTGGAGCCTCGCTCCGTCAGGTTGGTCAAAGCGGCTTCGACGCCGGTGATTTCGTATGATACGACAGGGGTTGTTTCCCTACCCAAGTAAAGTAAGATGAGAGACGAGAGATGGAAAGAGGTGGGAAGGACATACTCGAGGTGCTTAGTTCCAACGGTAACCTCGAAATCGGCTTTTCGCTTCAATGTCAACGTTTTCTTGACACCCGCCGCAGACTGAGTCGGGAACACGAGCGTGTTGATCGTTCGTGGGTTGCCTATCCGATCCCCGTTAACTTTAATTGGCACCAGGGAATAAATATAAAGAGAAAACACACCATCCTTGCCCTTGTTCTCAGCGACATAACTCAATACGATGTCCTTCATTACAGAGTCCTGAACCTTGATCGCCTTGGTCTTGAACTGGCGCGAGAGCGAGGCTCCGTAGAATGCGGTACCGAGTACAGCTGCTTCATCTGCGTTTACATTTGTCGCGATCTTTGCACTGCGTTCGTGAGGGAAATATTAGCCATGGGAAGTCAGGCGGAGGGAAGAGAGGACATACGTGCCAACGGTCGACTTGAGAACAGTCTGGACAAAAGGCACACGGGTAGTTCCTCCATGCAAGATAACACTTTGTACATCCGCCTATCGCAAACGATTCAGCCTTCACTTGCATATACATCACGACTCGGAACTCACCAAACCGACATCAGTCCCGACAATAGCGTCCAACATCGGCTGTTGGAACCTCCAGTACAAGTCCTCACACTCCTTTTCGAAAGCCCGTCGCTCGACTTTGCCCTTCCAGTCTGAGTCGCCGACCAGGCCCTCGACACCCGCCTTCACGTCTGTGTTCACGCTCAGAACGGCCTTGACGCGCTCAGCCTCTTTGATCAGCTTGGCCAAGCTTCGGTCGACGAGACCATCTTTAAAAGACGCAGGGAGCTGTTCGACGAGCAACTTGTGCACCCGGCGCGTGAGCTCCGTCCCCGACGCGAGCGTATCGTGCCCGGACCCGAGCACCGTGACCTGCGTGACGTTTTCCGACTTGAAGAGCTTTTTCGTACCAGTAGTGACAAGTTTGGTCTCAAACGAAACGAGGGTTGCGCGCGTGGATGAGGCGCCCGAGTCGTAGATGATGTGTAGCTCCTTGGTCGGGAACTGACGGGTCATGGCGTAGTTGACTGCGATGGCCGTTCCGTCGTTGACGAGCGTCAGCAGCTTTAGTCCTGCGATCTCTGTTGCGTCGACGACGGCTTGTCGCTGGAACTGGGTAAAGTACGCTGGGACCTGCTATCCGCTCAGCCTCATCCTCACCAGATTACAAGCTTAGATACTTACAGTAACGACTACATCCCTAACCTTCTCGCCCGCGACTTGACCCGCCAAGTCTTTGACATAATCAAGCTGCATTGCGACAAGCTCCTCGACAGAGTACTCGTCTCCATTCGGTCGCTTCCCGGCAAACGTCCCTCGCTTGGTCGCGCCAAACGCGATCTGTGCGCCTGTGGTATAGTACGTCGTCTCGCCAGAGTCGAATAGCACGCCTTGGACAGTTTTGAGCGAGGCAAACGTGTCAGTCGGGAACCGCGTCGCCTAAAACCGGCTTAATTAGCTAGTCTAATATAAAAAAAATAGAGAGCATCACATACAAGATTCCTGCCGTCCTGGCCAAATAACCTATCCTCGCCCTTCCATCCCACAACGCTCGCAATCTTTCGTTTGGAATCTCGGTCGAGCACAACATCAAACGGCACACCAGGCTTCATCAACGCGACTTTCATCGTGTCCGAGCCATAGTCGACCGCCAGGATCGACGCGAGGGCCGGTGAGCACAGCGCGAGGCCGAGCGCTACGAGCGGGAGCATGGTGGTAGTTGGTTCGTCTAGTCTAGTCTGGTGAGAAAGTTCCGTCTATATGAGTTTTTGTGCTGGCGGTGTGACGTGTCGACACGTTTGGGTGTAAATGATAACCACCGCACGTGACCGCATAAGCGCGTATGAGCGGGCCGATTGATTGGCGAACCGTGGGTTGGTCCGTCGATCCGTTTGCCAGCGCAGAAGGATCAAGCTCGCGTGGCCGAATGGTGGTTTGCTTGGCGGTCAGATGAGTTGGTCGGGCGGTCCGCTGCGGCTCATACACCATCGCGAAGAGACATGACGACCATCCGAGGACGGTTCTGAACTCAAACTTTACGTGGAATTTTGAGAGGCACGCTTTGAGTGTCATTTTGGGGGTCGGCGAGTCAGTTACACGTGGCATTAAGCTATAGCTGTATCAAGATGCTATCGATCATTAATGAGTAGCTCGAGTACCTGTTTAGTAGTGTTTGTAAAGCACTCGGGCCGGATATATGCTATCTGTAGCCTCACTCCTTTGCACAACCTACCATATCCCGAATTAATATCGGCAAAATGATTATTTTCACCTCGCTCGAGCATTCTCCCCAATAGAATTCACGGCAGCATTCATCCTACGCTCCAATTTTATGCTCCCGTGCGATAAGCGCCGAGCCGCTCTCTTTACGACACGCCTAAGGGAAGATACTAAGGGATTTTGCTGAAGGGTCCTCCCGATCCGCTGCTGTAACTTACGTTCATATATGACCTCGTGCTGGTAGAGAATCAAGTTCTATCACCCAAACGAGTGCACTTCGAGGAAAGCGTATCGTCTTGCAATATCCATTTCAATTCATGATCTGCATACTACAACGATGCCCAGACAAAAAGCAATCCATTCAGCCAGTTCGAGCTGTACAGTACGTCAGTCCTCTCTACCCCCTTGAATGAAGCTAAGAAATAACGAATGTAGGCCCACCTTTTCCCTATGATATAGCTTAAACGCATTGGTTTACCATCCTCGGACAACGGCGCCTGGCACCTAAACGGCTTTTCGTGTTCTCCACCACACACTGGACTGGTCCGACCTAGGTGTTCTCATAAGTAAGTAGCAGTACCGTGGAATCTGGCCACTCGAGATAATACCTTTGTTGGTTTCGAAGCCTAGCTGGATGATATAGTTGTGATACCGCCCCAGAATGGCGGTAATATGTTCGCCTGTCTCAAGCTCAAACAACATCTCCTTCTCGGCTTTTACGCCGCCATGGGACGGTCCCATCGAATAGCATGGCTTTCCAGAGGAGCAATCCACGTATTCGATCTATGAAAGCCAATCTGTTAGAGTGGTGTAGTTGTACGACATGCTTGCCTGACCTGAATGCTTTCCATATAAAACTGCTTGTCACTACCCAGAGAGGACTTGACACGAACGCTTTTAATGAATCCAGAGCCTGAAGTTCCAATATAAGCCCTGTCGTTGGGCGGAATACCTCCAGAACCTCCCAGATAGCTTGAGTATTGGAACTCCAGGGTCTTCATTATGTCGTGACGCCAGACGG
>WSTJ01000808.1:0-17882 GCA_019623705.1 Ceratobasidium sp. 428
GACGACGCAGGAGAAGGTCGCCCGGTCGAAGAAGAAACCAGGAGGAGACGAGGTCGACGGCGTTTGTCCTTGGTGCTCAAAAGATTTCACTTCCGGGAAGCATATTCACTGCCGGCTTCGTAGTTTCTTCATCAGTGTCCTCCAATCAAACCCTCCTCCCAGTAGCGCTCAGGGATCCCGCCTGACGGATGTGATGTGCGTTTCCGGCCAATGTCCACGAATCGTCTACATTCGTGATTTCGGAGTCTCCTCGCCCTGGGCATCCAAACTATTCTCCGCACTACAATCAGCTATTTCTCAAGCAGGACCTCCCTCTGGAGCGTCGGATTCTTCTGCTAGGCCTTTCGCGCTGGTCCTTGGTTTTTCCCCGCCACTTTTTGTCAAGTCCACGCGATCCCAGAAACCATCTCGTCGAGGCTTTTTCTTTCTATTTCAATCCTCCAATAGCGATTCGGATGATAGTGAAGAGTCCGAATCAGAGTCGGACGAGCGCGTAACCCAGCCCTGGGCAGAGGGGGAAGAGGCCGAACCTTTGCGAACAAAGCGCTTGCAGAAACGGATCAAACAATGGCACAAAGATTCCCTGCTCAAGAAAGAACTTACCCCGCTTGGCCTCAAAGTCACCCTGCTCGGAAACTCGGGTGACAAACCCAGCGATGCTCCCGGGAAGAGAGGATACATTCGTTCCTGTATTCTCATGCCAACTTCTCGAGACCCAAGTCGGGAACGCACTAGTCGCGAGCAGCGCCGACAGGAACTCAACTCATTGCGGGCACAAATCGCGCTAGCCGCTGTCGGTGCAAAGATCAGCGCGGGCTTGCCCAAGATTCCCACTGATCCAGAAGACTTACGAAATCGTTGGGCACTTGACATGGCTGATTCAAAGGTTCTATCGCACGTGGTTGATCATATCGCTGCTACTACCTCCGTCGACCAGACTAGAGATGGACAGCTAAAATTAGTATCGTGGAACTCCATAAGCGACGCATGGAGAGTGTACGATGGTTTTGAGGGCAGCCGGGTTGCGTGGATTGAGGCCAAAATCAAAGCGTCATCTGAGAACCCAGTTGATATGGAACTTGAGCGTGTTAAGAAGATGGATCTGAGTAGACACGAAAGGAAAATGCTTCGATGTGTTGTTAATCCTGGTTAGTACATTGCGCCTCTTGTTTCAACTCACTCTTATGGTCAATTTGAACGAACCAACCTTTACATAGCCGAAATCAACGCGTCTTTCGATTCCGTACACCTTCCTGATTCCACCGTCGATCGGATTCGGACCCTGATTTCGCTGCCGTTACTCCACCCAGAGATCTTCCAGCTAGGCATACTTAAGCAGCATAGTATGGCCGGAGCTCTGCTCTTCGGGCCGCCAGGAACGGGAAAGACTTTGATTGCACGTGCTGTAGCGAAGGACTCAGGTGCACGAATGGTACAGTATATAGTACATATTGCATCCAGGCACTAATTCGACAACCTACTTTCTAGATTGCCATCAAACCGTCAGACATACAGGATATGGTAAGAATCCGCATTGTCGCTACCCCGTCTTATGCTCATACAATGATTCGTTTAGTATGTTGGCGAAAGTGAAAAAATTGTGACAGCTGTATTTCGGCTAGCTCGACGGCTTACCCCTTGCTTGATTTTCATTGACGAGATCGATGCCATATTAGGCGCCCGTTCCAGTCAGGCCGACAACAACTCCGCTCGCTTCCATGCAAGCCTGATTACTCAGTTCATGCAAGAGATGGATGGGCTCCTAGCATCTAAAGTTGTTGTCATTGGTGCTACTAATCGGCCATTCGACTTAGACGACGCTGTTCTACGCCGGCTTCCCTGTCGGATTTTGGTGGACCTTCCAGGACAAAAAGCGCGCGAGGAGATCTTGCGTATCATGTTACGAGACGAGACACTTGCACCTGACGTGAGCCACGAAGACTTAGCATCAAAAACCGAACATTATAGTGGGTCTGACCTCAAACGTGCGCCGGTTGTTTTATTCGGGAACGCTCTAGTACTAATATACCACTTCTGGCGCACTCTAGATTTGTGTATTTCCGCTGTGCTGGCAGCCGTGAAAGAGCAAGTGGATGTACCTTGGAAGGCTCCTGTGCCTTTGACACCTTCAAGCTCGGGGCCGACTCACTTAGCTTGCAGCACTAGTGCTACATCACAAGCCCCAATTCCAGACCCTGCCTCGCAGGAAGATGCGAGCTCTACTCTAGACGAGATTGACGCTGCCTCAGGCTGCAATCGGTCCATGCCACCTCCATCAGTTATTGTATCGGGCGAAGCATCATCCGAAATCGGCGCCAGTCTGTTGTTATCAGACTCTGCGGTGCAACTCGAATCGACCGGTGCAAGCAAACTGGCAACTTTTATATCCGGTAATGCGGAGACACCCAGTCAGCGAGTCCTCTATCGTCGACACTTCGCATATGCCCTGGTAGAAGTAAAACCTTCATCATCCGAGAAAGACATGTCGGTACGGGAACTTCGAAGATGGGACACCAAGCTAGGCGCGGGGGGATCCAACCACCAAGAGTCTGCTGTAGCGACACCATCTTTAAGCCTCCATCCTGGGGGCTTCGATTCACCACATCCATTTAGTGTGAGGTTAGAAGCTCAAACGACTGGTCTTGACCAAGAGGGATCACAGTCGGAAGCCGGAGGCACGAGCGTGTCGCGAGAGCCGAAAAAGGCGGGCTGGGGTTGGAAATCGGGAAAGCTTAAGCCCTCATAACCCTTTTATTATATAGCTGTAAGAACTCTCCTTATGTATAAGAATTCAAGTGTAGGCTTTCAATATGCATCATGTTTTTTTCCTGTACCGAAAAAAACCTTTGATGGAGAGGGCGCCGCGCCGAGAGAGTGGAAAAAGAGATGATTCTACGAACGAGTCACGTGCGTACATAGAGGCACCTACACCGCCGCCCCGGTGATCCAAACTTTCCAAAGTTGGGGCGCAAAATTGGAGTTTTTTCGGCTACTGGCACGGGAAGCGAGAACGAGGGCAGCTGCAAACCAGCTGTACTAATTTGAAATCCGAACGGCTCGGCTTGCCGGTTGTTATCCGCTTATCCACCAGCCAGCCGGTGATAGCCAGTTCCCGGCTGCGCTTCCATCGACAAGCTGTGTGTCAATCGGCTCGGTTACCGGAGGAGTTTGAGCCAATGATACTCTACCGGAATGCGGTGAGAATCAATCGCGGGTTAATTAGTTCAAGTACATACCCCTAAGCCGACCAAGCTCCAAGCCCGGCAGTCAGCCTAGTTCAATCGCCGGAGGATGACTGGCTCCATCAAAAGCGCACGACAATGTTTCAAGTTCGGGCTACCCCAAGACTATAGGTTTTCTTCTCTAGCCGGAGCCTTTACTGATCCTTCAGCTGAAAGCTCTATTTTTCAGCCGCACGGCTTTCCGCCTGAAGAGTGGATGCTGGGATCCAGCTGGGGCAGCGCCTGGGATCGTGTTGTCATGCCTCACGTGATACCTTCCGCAGCTTGCCCAGCTGATCTTTGCCACAACCCAAGAAGTGTTTCGGTTTTTTGGTCAGTATGTAGATAAGTTAAACATATATTGAGTTTCGTCTTGTACTGAGTTCGAAGCATGCCTCAAGCATTCGTGTTCCCCTCCCTCCTATCAACAGTCGAATCTATATCGCGATCATGTCCAGCCAAGTTGTGAAGGATTTCATTCACGGTAAGTACATTCCTTTCACTGCGCTGCACGTTCAATGATTCACGGGTGGGTATTCTAATATAGATCCATTGGATGATTTTTATCTTTATTGCTCTGTATGCTGCGACCTTCTCGGAAATCCTAAAAAAGTCGACCTGAAGGGCACACAGCTGCATCTGCGTTCTTTGAGTCGTCAAAAGCGTCTAGCAAAGCGTCGAACAGAAGAAAGAAAGAGAAATATGAGCAGTGAACAGGTTAGTGCATTCTGTGCATGTTAACGTCAACAACTTACCGTATGAGTTGGATTTATCCATAGATAAAATGTGCTGAACCCAGCCTTGCCTTATACAAGGACAGCTACCCCTCAAGTGTGCCGATTACCCCACAGTATGGTCCCAATAGCTCCGAGGAGAAACACTCGCCAAGTGTTAAGCAAAGTACACCTGTTGGCGACCGTTTTGCGGCATCTCAAGATTGGGAGCACACCGGCTCAGATTCTGAATCGGTGTCCGAAACTTCAGACTCGGACTCGACTTTGGACTCTGGTATGATTTTACCACAGCCCTGCCGATTCTTACTGAAGTACTCTCCCTTACTTAAAGATACAGATTGTGAGCCGGCGTACCAGTACAATTTTGGGTCATATTCAACAGCTTCAGACGGTTGTGATTGGCGACCGTGGCCCTCAAAGAGTGTGAGCATCCTCGAGATATAAGTACAGCTGAAGAACTCACGCCGATTTTGTAGGTATTTCTTGTAGACTTTATCACAACTCAATAAGAGTCGTAGGCATGCGGGGATAAATGATATCAATTTGATATTTAGTGTGGGGCTGTGCCGGAACCGTAGGCGTTCCGGTCAGCTCCAAAGCTCAACTTACTCCTCGTTGTCGGACAGCATGCTGCGGTTTTCACCGTTGCTATGCGGTTTTTTCTCTGATAAAGGTCCAATGGATCCTTACATCCGAATCCAACGCCTCTTTCTTTGCTCGCAACACTTCACTCTTTCACTCCTACTCGGTCTTTGTCTGCTCACTATCTTTCTACGATACAGCACCCGCAGGCGGAAGTGAGGGTTCGAGTCCTCAGATTCAGAATACGCCGCCCACTGCAGGACAATCTCGCCGTCGCACTCAAGCGAATCATACTGGTCGTACGTATATCCTCTGTACAGCCTGGATATTGATCTGACTCTGCTCAGATGTACTTGTACCAGGGACTCAGACGACTTCGGGTGACAGTCAGCTTGGATCTTCTCCAGTGACCAGCCATAGTAAGTCATACGCACTATCCCGGATATAACCAAATAACAAGCATATAGGTAACGCAGCCGAAGGGAGTTCAAGCCCGCCACTCCACCACCACTCCAGTACAAATGTTACACAATCCAGCCTATGTGAGTATTGCTTCATCATTATGATTTTCGCGCTAACTGTCTCGGTGTAGCAGACTTTATTCCTGAAAACCCACCTCAGGCAGGGCAAGGGGTTTCTCAACCCTCTGCCGAAAGCAAACAGACAGACTGGGCAGGTAAGTTATGCATACATTTGAAGCATTTTGCCTCAATTCAGCATCTGTTTTGTAACGGGAACCCTCGTGATTCACCACCCGTGTCCATCACATGGGTCCTCGCCTCCTTTGGCACACGCCGGGCCATCAGGCTCATTGGGCTCTCGTTGTCGCTAGTTGCAAATCATTGCGACTAATTTTGTTTACATTTGTACTTGGATTTTCGTGTTTTATTGTAATCTGCCGCAGTGCGATTTTAATCAATACCGTTATTGCATCATTATAGCAAAGCGCGTGTTATGAGACCAAATAGATACTACTATCAGCATATCCTAGCATATCTAAGTAAGGCTCGAGCTTTAGACTACGACAGGTATCAGAGAGGGTTTCACACGAAGCCCGGCCAAATACCCTTACGTAGCCAAACACTTGAACCACCGACAGATAACAGTTAGCCCGAACGGTAGACATCTATATGTGACGGATATCCTGTTTGTTATATAGGCGCGCATTGCTGGGTTTATTTAGGTTAATGTGCGACGGAAACTAGCTAGGTTATACAATGCGGGGTACAACCATGTCACATTCAGAACCCGGCATGTGCACTCACAAACGGTACCATGCTGAGCAGGCCAGCCGGAAACCAGCTTGTACAAGCTACTGACAGCAGATGGCAACCCTCAGTGGCTCCAGATCGGCTGCGGGAAGGGGACCGGCGAGTGTAGTTGACCGGGAAACCGTACACGCCTAGCCGCCTGGTAGCCTGCTGATTTCTAAGCGACATTACGTATGTAAACGCGATGCCAATTCCGGCGGTTCGACTGCCCCGGCTGTTTTCCAGACTTGCGCGCTTTACATGGAAATCGTACATTCCCTACACATGATTCAGCTAGGCGCCAAATCAAGCCGGATTCCAGCCGGCAGAGGGACGGCGGTGTAGGACAGACCCCGTCAGTGTGGGGGTCGGCAACCAATAGGAGATCTTTGTCCAGATCACGTGACTAGACAAACACAAACACCTATAGTCGACCACTTATTTGCCGCGCGCAGGGCGCAGTTCAAGAGCTACACATTAGATATCAGAGATTAGTGTATATAGCATACCAAAGATACTTTGAATCGACTTTTTTCACGCATAGGCCTAGTTGGAACGATGCTACATTCTCATGACAGAGCTCTACACCCCTGTCAGCACATGTTTCCGCGTTCTCTACGTCTACAATCTCAAATAGAACAGAATAAATGGCATCAAACATAGAGAAATACTCTGAATTTGCTTCTTCTCGACGCTCCGGACCTGCCAAAACCTCCTTGATCTTTGCTTGTGTATTTCCGACGGTTGTCTTTGCTTAAACTCGACTATCACTGTACTCCATGCGTTAGTTAACCCAACTGTCTACTTCCTTGACCCTCAACCAAAGAAGATCGCCGCATATAGCTCCCACTAATGGCTTGATCAGAGCAGGACTACATGTAGTACCTAGCCTCTTTTGTGCCGGCTGCTTTTGTCTGTCAAGCGTAAGAATAATTTCTGCCTGTCTTTGAGAGTGATATACGTCTGTTCACAAGGCTTCTAGCATTATCTTATCCGAGGGGAAGGAGGGAGAGCCTATGAGTCCGAAGCCAGCGCATTATGAGCTTTGTCAACTTGTAGCACCAATACCTACTCCCATTCTTTCTCACAGAAATTGAGCCGTCTAAGCAGCCAATCAGCTCTCGTGGACGTGCGTCTCGTACCTAGCTATGTGTATGAAGCGGTATAATCCAAACAAGAGATGTGCAAGCCCCTCATGCATACGATTACTCATGCAAGATCGCTTATATAAGCATTAACTTGGCTTCGAAGTGGGTACCTTTGCATATAGCCTAGCTCCCACAACATCTCACACCAGTGCCTAAAAACTAGGCGAAATCACTTTGAGTGCCTCACTAAAGGGATCGTCCTGAAAAAAATATTTTTTGCAGGCTCGGATGGCGTGTTTACGATTCGTAACATACCAATCAAGGCAGATAAACCATGTCTGCTCAGGACGATCCATTTGAAGCAAGTTACTATGTATTATGTCTCATGTAACGGGCTTCTAAATGGAGGAGGCGAGTGTTGAGGTCGTACGACGTGTGAAGATGGCTCGGACTATAGTGTTGCAAATTGTTTGGACATTTCGGCCCGGACATCATCTGCTTACGTGTACTGGGCGGTTGCCGACCCCCAGTCAGTGAGCACTAAAAAACCGCGTTGAGATGATCAAGTGTATTGAAATGAATAGTTCGAGTGTAAGCTTCAATGGGTGCTCAACCACCAAGGCCATCAAACCACAGATCCAACAAGGCGATTGCATAATATTGGCGCTTAAAATGACCACCCCCTCCTGTTACTTGAATGGTGTTTTTGGTCTGTTTAATTCACATTCGAGGTCGCTGGAAGCTAATCTTGGGGCTTTTTGAGGCGGTGAGTCGATGGGTCAGCTCATTCCGAAAAAATAATGGTGGATTCTCAATTTCGCTCACATGCAAATCTATTTCGATGATCGAGCTGCTCATTCAACCCACATTTGGGCCAATAGTGCTTATCACAGTAACCGCCATAGAGGCGATTCGGCGGTTGATTCGAGGTCGTTACGGTTTTCGCTACAGGCACGGATTTTGAAAATATCGGTGGTGCGTTCAATTGGAATAAAATGCAAACTGGTTCGTTGCACCCCGAGGAGAGTACGTAAATTATTTCGATTTAATTTTGATTTTATACACACCGTGGCCATAGCGCCACTATAAGTCACACGAGACAATTCGAGCTCGTATCGAGCACCAAATCCGTAGCTGAATCGCCTCCGTAGCGGCTACTGTGATAAGCACTATTCGTTTCAGTACGCTCAATCATCTCAAAGCGGTTGATGAGTGCTCACTGGCGGGATCCCTTTCTCCTGATACACCCGCCGAGTCCCCTACTACAACGCATGGCCCTAGCAGGTGAGGGGCAGAATGATAAAGGAAGTAAACAGGTTACACTAGGCTCACCCAAGCATGTATTAGACGTAGCTCCTAGTCCTCGCTGTCTTTATAGAAACCGCTCGCTCCGCCAACCCCGCTCCATACTCCCCGCTCCGCTCGTCCCCGGGCAACGAATAGCTGTCTAGTACAACAGTCTCACGTACATGCGATAAAAACATATAGGGCTGGTGTTCGTAGCTGTGTCTAAATATATCTAATATCAAAAACTAACATAGTTAGTAAAGACGTTCAAATCTTATAGTCGAGCTTACATTAGTATCCCACTAAATTGCTCTAAATTGGCAAGTCCTTTCCTAATTTAGGGAAGCTTGCTGACCTTGGCGTGGTCGCGCATGCTGGGAAATCTGGCTGGAGACAGGATTGAGAGGCGGCCAAGGAGATCTGTTTACAAAATTTGTCGTTTTAAGTGTCACTAGTGATATGGTGATTTAGAAATAGCTAATAAAACAATATGTCCGCTAAAAATAACCATTGTAAAAAGGCACATGGTGGAGAGGACAAAAAAACTGCACGTGACCCCCGCCACCAGCTGTTGTGCAGGAAAGAACTGCTCCGAGGTTCTGGACACGTAAATCACCTTAGGTCTCTGGCATCATGTAAAATACATTGGCGCTAAAATGAGAATAGATCGAGAGACAGTACGCTTAATCCCACCTCACTTCGCGAGCAGTCCATAGTCTGGACTCGTTCCTTCTCTCTTTCCCTCCAATAACCGAGACGCCCTCCTTGTATTACCATCAGAAGAAGAGGAAGAAACCATTTTAGAAGCGGATAACATGTCCGTCAAACAAGAGGACTAGAGGTTGATAATCTGGAGCGCACTCGGTTCGCTGGTAAGCTCCTCCCCACTGTGCTCAGTACGAATCTCGGAACCCAGTTGACTGGGTTTACCCTCAAACCACTCAGTGAGATCCTCGACACGCTCTCCTTTGTCAGCTTCAACCTCTTACTGCTGCTGAAGTGATGACTTGCTTACACCTGACAGGACTTGGAAACGAGTAGGCGTGCGAGGCTTTGGCTTTATGCGCCCCTCCACCTGTTTTACGCAATTTATTTGTAGACAAGTTAACCTGAGCACGCATATATGATAGTAACTACCATTGAGTGCCATTGCATTGCCTTGATTTGCTCAGTTATAGTCTTCACGTCTGTATGGGACCGGAGGTATAAGTTGAGAAAGGTAAATAGAAATCCCAACCGTTGTAAACCTACTAATCTCAATGTACTCTACGCATACATGCGGAATATTTCTATACTTTTGATGTGGCACAGTGTTCGAGCCACCCAGTATAGTTAATCAATGATCCTTGCAGCTACAATTAGCTCCTTTATACAATATCCGACAGCATTGCGACCATAAACGAATCACCCTAACATACAAACCCGAACAAATGAGCACACAAGTATGCCCGACGATTTCGCATCCAGCATCCTGAAAAGAAAGTGGGCACTCAAATTGATTTCGTATTTATGAGCTGCTGCGAAACTTTTTATTGACTCAAAAGTAATCCCGACTGGGGGTTGCCTGGAACCAAGCTCTAAGTTGTTTGGCGCCGCTTGTTGATGTACGCTCTGGGCGAAAATCGTTCTCAGGTCGAGGTGTACACCGGTTGGTTGGGGTAATTGTTTTGGTTGTCTCTTGCTGCTCGCTGGATTGGCTGTAGCGGCGTTTGTGGTGCCTAGAATTATAATTTGGCTGGTATTGTTCTCGTAGGCTTCGTTACGAGCGTGATTGCAATATGAAGAACGCTCTCAGTGAGGGCGGAACTTAACCAAGACGATGCCCTTTACTGTACAGATATATTTAGGAAGTACTTCAAGAAACAAAACTCGGCGATAGGCCGAATGGCATGAGATCGATCGAGGGCCTGGAGGAGCCTGATTCTTCGCATACAGGGGATTTGAATGTGAAAGCTGTGGTGAGTATATTACTTCGGATGAGACATATCACTCGCGTGAGGGCGGGAGACCAAGCCGGCTCGAAAAGTTAGACTACTAGCTTAAAAAACATTCAAATTTTACTGCAGAAAGGGCTTCCCCATGTCAATTGGTCCGGGTCAATCTGGCTCCGACTGTGTTGTCTGGATTAATACCACCCAGGAGATCGTGGGGCCGACTGTGTCGCCTGAATTGAACTCGGAAATCCTATACGAACTCACCAATTTGCCGCGTCTAGAGCTCCAGAACAACCTAGACTGGTCTGGACAAGGAACTTATCTGGAAATCTTACGCGACCGGCTCTCCGGGATTGCCTAGCTCCGGTGTCGGCAGGCCCATTCATTCTGCCCCAAGGTTTAGCTCCACTAGGGTCGGTCGTCGGGACTGCCAGGTGCGGTGTGGATACCGGCCGGAGTAGGTAAGAGCCCGGCGCTTATATGACATAAGCCAATATTGGAAGGGAACGTGGACGGCGTGAACTTGACCTCGACCGTGTCTGTCGCCAGGACGGCACCAGGTTGTGCGAGGTAGTAGCAAGGCGTGTGTCGTCTATATAATCTCTGACCGATGCTCATCGATTGTACTTGGATAGGGTTACCTTTGCTCCTTCGCAATCCCTTCATCTCGTACGTCTATAAAGTTTTTTGCTGTTATTTATAGTCTCAATTTGTTCACCACCGTTGTTCTATCAATAGCCCGAACACCCAAACCCAAGCCATCCGATGTCTATGCCTATCCAAACCGTGCGACTATTACCTGCCAACCGTGACACGTCTTCGACCGACTCCTCCCCGACATCCGCGGCCACCTCTCTCCCTCTCTCCGCACCTCTCCGTCTCCCACCCGAGCTTACAAACAACTCGAAATTCGCATTCGCATTTCCGGATGTTGATCCCGGCGCTACATCACTCCCGCTCATTCCACCTGTCGAAGAGGTAGCAGAGACGGATACCAGGGCCGATCCGGACACGGCAGATCAAGCGCAGGACAGCCCTCCGTCGCCTAGCACAGATATGCCCGGCGCTACACCCCTCCCTCGACTCGCCCGTGCGTTTTCGATGCCTGTTGCGTCGCAGCTCGGTCATCTCAGGCACCCGCGCCGTCCGCCCGGGTTCGGGTCCCCCGGTTCTTCGTCCTATGGGAATAACAGCGTTCCGTATACCCCTGGGCTTTCTACGATTTATTCGGCGCCGAATTCTGCGATTCCTCAAGATTATATCGCGAATCGGGAGAATCCGCTCCCGTTTTCTGGCTTATCGCTCGAGTTGGCGGATACGGCGCAGCTTATCATTCAGACTCTGTTGCAACTGTCTCCGCCTCATTTACTCGACCCTGCTCATGAACAGTTTTCGGCGTGTACGCTTCAACTGCCGACGACGAGTGTAGGAGCGATGTTAACCGCGATGAAGGGACTCAATTGGATGAGCGTCCGACTTCCGGGATTCGTCGAGGCGGAGAACACAGGTCTCGAAAGCGTTGTCGAAGAGGACAAGGGAGAAGAGGTGTTTGATGTGGGTGAAATGCTGCAAAACGTAGGAGACGTATTAGCGGGGATAGCGGCCCAGGCCGGGATCGATGTGGTCATCTACCACGCGGACGTCACACTGAAGCATGTCGGCGTCAAAGGCGAGGAGGGCGGCGTGTCTTATGTGCTCTCTCACGTGGGTTTCGCCACTCGCACACTTTTGCGCGCCCATCTCATCTGTCGCTTTATTAGATCGTTCGCCAGATTATTGCGATCGCCGAGCCCGGGGATACGATCGAACTTGGGTTACAGCTCGATACCAAAGGCGGGGATACTTCTGTCTGTCTGTTCGATATTATCCATCGACTCGGCACGTCGGATCCGGCTCAGCCGCCCCAGCTCGAGCAACGCTTGGCTCCTCAGTTTGATACGGTTATTCTGCGTCGGCTTTTAACTCATATTCATGCTACGCTTCAAGTCAAGCCTGCTCCTGTGCCTTCGTCTCCGTCTCTCACTGCGACGACTACAACCCATTCGTCACTAGTCGCGCCATCTCCGACTCTAGCTTATACCCTTTCGATCCCGTTCAAGTCGTCCCCGGTCCAACTCACTCCGCCGGAACTTAGTCCTGCAGACGAAGCCGAACGCCAGCCGTTTCCGACTCTCAAGCTCGCTCGGGAGCCGACGTTGGAAGAGTTGAGCAAGTTTGCAGAGACCCAGCTGAGGGGGAAACATGCGACGTTTTACGCGAGCCCTAACAGCAGCTTTGCGCACCACTTGACGAGTTATCTTACCGCCTGGGGCATGAACGTCGAGCACAAGGGCGTCGGAGTCGGAGAAGAGGCCACCAAGGACGAACTCAAGCCCACACCACTCGACCCCGAAGTCTCGTCGAGCGAAAATACCGCCCATACGGGGGAAGATCCACTATCTGGTTCAGGACCGGTTCCCAACTCGTCATTCATCATCATCGATGACGACGTTTCGCTGCTTCGCAAGCGTCTCCTCCAGATACGAGCCGAAACATCACCCGCGATCTCCACTTCTGTCGCGTCCCGTAAACGACCTTCGCTCGCAGCGAACCACCGACCTCGCTCGTCCCCGCAAATTCGCCAGCTTATTGGAATCCCCGAAGCGCCCGCCGCGGTCGGATCTGGCGCGGTGGTTGTGCATTTCACGAGTCTGGCGAACTTCAAAGTCGTACGAGACACCGTTCAGAGCGTGTTGTTTTCTTCTCCTGGATGTGGACCCTGGCCTGGTATGACGATGATGAGCGGATGGGGTATTCCCGAGGTGCTGGTGATACCTAAACCGGCTGGGCCGAGACGGTTTTTGACCGCTCTGCATACGGCGGTGACGAAACCCATGATCGACCCCGTGTTTTCGCCCATCGCGACCTCGCCGTTGAGTCCATCCGCCCATTCGAGCGCGTCTCTTCCCAATTCGCATTCGCATCGGAGTTCGCCGGCGGGAGGAAAGCTTCAGCCGAGTCCGCTCGCGATCGAGTCGAGAGAGTATTTCTCGGAGACGGCCGAGATGGTGTTGGCTTCGCCCGAGAACGCTACAACAGGCGCTGGAGTCGTGTTGCAGGATTTGGAAGGTCGGCCGGCTGGGATTTTGTTTCAGCCGAAAGCGAGGCCGTCGCCTACGACTGTTTCGTCTTCCCCGCCCACTGCTCCTCGAGTTCAGTTGGGCAACGGGGTGGGTTCGAGGAGGGGGTTGACGATTGATGGGTTGGTGAGAACTGCGAGTCCGAGTGGTGTGAGGAAAAGTGCGCCGCCGAGTCCGACGACGCCGTTGAGTGCGGGTGTGATTGTTGCTGCGAGGCGGGTTTCGGCTGATTCGACGATTGGCGGGTCTGGTACTGGGTCTGGTACAAACGGAACGCCTGCGCGAGCTCCTGGGGCGAATTCGGTCGCTTCGTCTGTAGCGGTTACGCCCGCTGCGACACCCGCGTTTATCCGGACCAAGTCGGGCGGCCGACCGAGCGTGACTGGACGGTCTCGACAGAACTCGGGGAACAAGTTGGATATGGCTGTGTCTGCAAATGCTGAAGACGGGCCGACGAAGAAGGAGATCACTGTGTCGAGGAGGCAGAGCGGTGCGTCGGATGGGGTGCCTAAAAAACCGGATGGTGGTGTGCCGAGACGGAGGGGGAGTGGGGTGGATGGGAAGAGTCCTGGTGTTGCTGGTGTTGGGACCCCTGGAAAGGGGGGTTTGAAGAAGGGCAAAGGGAAGGATATAGGGATTGCGCCGCCTATTAGTGTGTTGATTGTTGAAGGTGAGTTGCGATGGGGTTTTTTTTGGTAGGAGGTTGGGGTGCTGATTTATGGGGTAGATAATCCGATTAATCAGACGATTTTGTCGACTTTTATCAAGAGGAAGAAGATCAAGTGCGAGGTTGCGCAGAATGGGCTTCAGGCTGTGGAGAAGTGGAAGACTGGGCGGTTCCATTTGATCTTCGTGAGTCAGGTCTCTTGTTCATTAATACCGGTTTTTAACAAAATAATCCAGATGGACATCCAAATGCCCGTGATGGACGGCATCGAAGCCACGCGCGAAATCCGCCGGCTTGAAAAAGTCCAACACTTCAACACGGTCCCGACTCCACCGATCGAATCCCCCTCGGTCCTCGCCGAGACCAAACAGCTCTTCAATCCGCCCTCGGACTCGACGAAACTGTTCATGTCCGGCCCGAGCTCCCCGTTCCGGTCGTCGGTCGTCATCGTCGCCTTGACCGCTTCGAACCTCCAATCCGATCGAGTGACGGCTCTAGCGGCCGGGTGCAACGATTTTTTGACTAAACCCGTCGCGTTGGACTGGTTGGATAAGAAGATTATCGAGTGGGGGTCGATCAAGGCGTTGCAGATGTGGGCGGACCCCGAGATGGCCAAGTTGTTCCAGAGGGGTCAGGACGCCAAGGCTAAAGCAGTTGCGACCCAGTTACGGATCGAACGAACGCCGAGTCGGGCGCGAAAGGCTAGTCAGGATGAGGGTGGCGGACCCAAGTCGGGTGTGCAGATTACTGTGCAGGCGCCTACTCCCTCTGGGAGTATGCCCACGCCAGCGCCGGTAAAGCCCCCGCTGTCGCGGTCGATGACGAAGAGTCCGTCGCCGTTGAGTCATTCGATGGTGTTGCCGAGTGAGCCTCCGCCACCGCCCGTGCCTACGGAGATGGAGACGCCTGTTGCGGTTGGGGCTACGAGAGAGGCGGTTAATGGGAATGGGGTGTTGGAAGCTGTGGATAGTGCGCTTGAGAAGCATCTTGCGGAGACTAGGCCGGATGGAGGTCTTTCGGATGTTCCTGAGGTGTCGAATGAAGGTGGGGCCAAGATGAAAGATGGGGAGGGGCTGGTTGAGAATGTTCCAGAGCTCGTACTCGATCCGCCAACTGCACCCACCGCATCAACCGGAACAACCGAAACAACCGCCCCGCCGACCGCACCACCCGAAATCAAAACTGTCCAATCGTCCACCATACCCCCACCTCCAGCCCCCGACATGTCCATCACACCAATCTCACCGTCCATCCTGACCGACACGCCTTATCTCTCTGCCAACTCTATCCCCTCGAGCCCACACGACCCCTCGAGTTGACATGAGGCGGGGGGACACTGGGCACGCTGGGTCGTCGGTCGTGTCATGGCGTTCTTGCTCCCGGTGTACTGTGGACGACGATAATAGTCGTTGCCACAATTCACCCCCCACCCCATTACCCTCCCGCCATTTGTCTTTTGTCCTATGCGATACCATCTTTTGAGGTTTTGTGGGTGTGGTTTGCACGACCACGGTTTGGTCTAGTTTTGTTGGGGTCAGGTTTTCTTTTCTTTCATTTTTGGTACAATCTACACGTCATTTGTACTTTTGGGTGTCCTTTTTTTGGTCGATCATTTTATACACGAGCATTTTTTACATAGTTTTATGTGCAACAATGTATGTTGATATTTAATAAGGATAGTTGATGCGTTTGTAAAAGGATCTTAAAATACACGCTAATTACCCACAATAATACACCACATGTAGTGACTAAATGAGTCAAAGTATGGATCGACGAACGAAAAAAAAGTCCCAAGATGGTTCGCTGCTTTGGGTGACGACGCGGGCTCGTTCAGCCTGCCCGAGGCTCGACCGAGGACCGTTCGGATATGGGCGTTACACCGTTACACAAACGCCTCGGTGCCCTGACCAATTCGTGCCTTGCAAACTTAATCTCGACAACACCCCTGGATATGGCTGTCATGTTCAACAACCCACTGCGCTCGCCGCCGGAGCACTACCGGCTATGTTGTTTGCCGAGCATACGGTGATTTTGTCTCGAGGGGTGACTATGCTCTCTTGCTTTGCTTCAGGCCTGCTGGCGATCATGTAATCCACCGAAGGCTCATATGGTCTCGTAATCTTCTCTACTCCATGCCAAGCATGGCGAAGCATGATTGCGTGCATGTTTGATCTTTAATAATTTGCTATGGGCTTGCGTGCCCGGAGATTCGGATGCCGAGTCTTCTCCGCACGCCTGCGTCCAAGCCCGCACCATTTGCGGCTTCCCCTTGGCCATAAAGCCGTGGACCTCGCGACTAATGCCGTCACCCCCCCTCCAACATTCTTTCCTCTACCATCTACCATGGCTTTGTCTAGGTCGCCAACGCCAACTCTCAACGACGAGTCTCGGTTCCCCAAGTCAACGACCATCGAGTCACGTGCGGATGAAGAGCGGGCCGAGCGGGACGCTGAGAACACGGATGATGAGAGGCCTGCTGAAGGGCCTGGTGCGAGGATGCCTGCGCCTGCCAAGTTCGCGCATACCGGTAAGTTGATAGTGTGTTCGGGTTGTTTCGGAGCTGATATGATGTGACTAGTGTTTGATCCCAAGATTGCTCATCTACGCGCGATATATATCAAGATCATGGGCATGACGCTCGTGTTGACTATTGTTATGATGTGGATATGTCTTCCTGTGTATTGGTACGTATTTTATCTCTTAGGGTATCTCGAACTTATTCTTATCCTGTTGATAATAGGGGTTCCTTGGCGCGAAGCGCAACCCACGCTCCTTCGCTAAAAGCTTGGGTCATCGATCGCGACGGAGGGGAGATTGGTCAAGCTGTCGTACAGGGACTTCTAGCTACTACTCAGGTATGTAGGATATCTCTTGATTCTTACCGATTTTTGACTTATTTATGCGATTGTTGTAGAGTGGTACGAAACAACATCTTGGCTGGGTGCAAATATCAGCCGACCAGGTCGGTGATGTTGGCGAGGCCATAGTCGACGAGCAGGCATGGGGTGCGGTAGTCAGTAAGTATATTACTTCCCGGCATTCTAGATACCGTCTAACAGATCTATCAAGTCAACTCCGGCGCATCCACACGACTCGCCGCAGCACGTGCCTCTGGCGACGCAGCTTACAGCCCTCAGTCGGCAATCACATTCTACTATTCTCAAGCCCGAAACGAACAGGCGACTGGGTCTTATGTGAATCCGCTTACGACCGCGGCTCTTACTCAGGTAAGCAACTCTCATAGGTGCCCAGTTTGAGCCACGGCTAAACCTTTTCCAGATTTTGCAACAGTACAACGCTAGATCTGCTGCTACATATCTGAGTTCGGTTTCTGGGAACTCGATAGCTTTGCAACAATTGGCTTTTGCTCCTCAGACGTTGACTACTGGTGCTTGGTGGAGTGTCAACAATCTACGTCCTTACAAGTGAGTTTTTCCTGCTCTCAAACGGAAGTTTGGTAGCTAAGACCGAAATTCTCTAGTGCTCCGGTTGCAACTGCCTTGACACTCGTGGGACAAATCTACCTTTGCATCTTCGCATTCATCATGGTACGCAACGTCTCACCAACAAACATCCGCTATATGCGCTAACCCAACCACCAGACAATGACCAACGACGCCGCCCGAGGAATCCTCGGCCCGTTCCTAACCCTCAAATCCTACCTCTGGCTACGCATCCTAGTCCCACTCGGCCTCTACTTCCCCCTCTCCCTCGCGTTCGCCATGGTCTCTCTCCCATTCCACGCACCGTTTGGAGCAAAATACACGTACGCCGGTGGATTCTTCCTCTATTTCGCGTACACGTATATGGGAATGGCTGCGCTTGGACTCGCGACTGAAGCGATGGTCACGATTCTGACTCCGAGGTTCATGGCGTTCTTTTTGATCCCGTTGATCATTGTGAATGTGTCGGTTGCGGTTCTGCCGTTTGATCTGCAGCCGTGGTTTTATAAGTATGGGTATGGGTTCCCGATCTTGTGAGTTTTATTTCCTTAACTCTT